>JADLZL010000221.1:0-14465 GCA_015844335.1 Chrysopogon serrulatus | reverse complement strand
GCCTCGGCCGACATGAACTCGAGACCTCCAGAACCGATCGTATCCCCGCCCAAAGAACAGGGAGGAAAAGTTGGGGCCGAAGGCCCCCTCGTGGGTGTCGCCGCGACTGCGCCATCCGTGAGGTTTGGCGGGAAGAGAGGCGGCACGCACTGCAGCCCCTACCGCGCGCTCAACCGGTCGGGGCGCTAGAACCGGTGGCCCTAGCACCAACGAGTGAATTTGTGGTGCGTGCTCCCTACTTCCTGGATGGTGTGCAAGATGAACACAAGGATTTATACCGGTTCGGGCAAGAGAAGGCCCTACGCCCAAAGGGGGGGAGAGGTGTTCTTGTATTATCCGCACCGAAGTGCTCGTAGGTAGGGTGTACAAGCAATGAGAGAGGAACCAGGGTCCCAAGTCTCGTGGATGATTGAGTGAAGTGCCAATATCAGCGTGTGTGTCGCTTGTGTGTCGCCTGTGTGTATGGGCGTCCGTCTTTTTTTATAGCCGTAAGGGGGAGGACCGGGCCTTACAAGAGGTGGTCGTGTTCGTAGCAAAGTCATGGGCTTCCGTGTGTCCTCGTCCCGAGGCTCCGCAGTGGGCAGGTTGTCCGCGAACGTGACGGGCCATGCCGCTGCCTCTCCGGCCCCGGTTGGCCGGAATGACGGGCGCCCCCGCCGGAGTTGGTGGAGCGTGATGGAGGAGGTGTTCGGGTGCTGTAGCTTGTTTGTAGCTTTGACCGCTTCGGGATCCAAGGCTCGGGAGCCTCGGAGTATGGTGTCGTGACGGGAGTGGTTGAAATGTGACCGTGGATGGTCACCAGTAGCCAGAACCGCCCATCCCGGGCTCGAGCTCCGCAGGCGGGACTGTTTGTCGACCCGAGGGGCGTCGATCCACCCCGTCTTGGGGGTGACGTCGGCGGTCGTCGCTCCGGCATGGTGGGCGGCGCGTTCGGGACTTCGCGACGTGGACTGGCAAATGAGGTTAGCAAAATACGTCCGGCCCCCCATGCGGGCGGGCCTTCATTTGTGGAGATCGCGTCAGCGTGGCGCGCGTGGGTCGCGACGGAGGCCGGTGTCCATCCCCTGCGGGGCATGGGATGCCCCGACACGAGGGTATGGACGAGTGTGGCGGTGGATATCGTCAAGTCAATGGTGCGGCTTTTGACACGGAGGGTCCCGGCCCCGAGCCCCGGCTTGGGGGCTCGGGGCGGACGGAAATGGAGGTTCGTCCGAGGCCCTAGCGCAAGCCTCGGGTGCGGCGGAGAATCGGCACCCGCCCGAGGCCCCTGCGGGGAGGGTTCGCACGAGGTGGGGGCTAGGAGCCCTCCCGGCTGCTTTGGGGCCGTGGCCCGGATTTGCGCAATGAGCGGCCTGCTGGGCCTAGTTTTGCGTTTGTTGGGCTTTCCCAAAGAGGCCCTTATTTTTGTCCCCGACATTTTGCTTGTTTTTTGGTTTCAGTGCCCCAACCCCCAACCTTGGGGCAAATTAATCGTAGACAGTCCGAGTAGGAGCTGGTCACCCTCTAGATCTTTCCCACTTCTTCGTCTTATCTCGCGGCCCTATTTTATAGGACTCACACAAACCCAATAAATATTTTCTCTGTCCCTAAAAGCTGCAACCGTTTCTGCGTCCGGCGGCACACGGTGTCACCCGATGAAAATTGTCGCGAGCCGCGGCGTGACGCAGTCACGCAGGTGCGCACCGTGACGCTGCTCCTCGCCCGCGAGCGAGCAATGAAAGTACGTGAGCCGCACGAACGGGCCTTGTTTTTTTTCAGAGAAGCGCGGCCTGCAGTCGGCCGACTTGGCAAGCCCAATTGGCCCATATTCTTTAGCTTCCGTCAAATCTCCTCTCTGTTGTTCCTTTCTTCTCATATTTCCTCCAGATTTTTGCTGCTGTCGAGCTCCCATGTAGTAGCAGGGGATACTGTTTTTCCGCATTGTTAATTTGGCTCTTCCTCTTCCAGTAGCTTTCATTGCATCTTGTTGAAATTTGAAGGATCTACCAATGAATTACAGTTACTAAGGATGTGTTTGGATCTTAGAAATGGTTCCATTTCTCGCAGGAATCCAGAGAATCCAAGCCAAACAGCACAAAGCTGAAACGTTGTTTCTGCTAAACGGTTCCGAGAGTAGCAATTTAGGATTTTAACGGTGGACTTTCAGTTTTGCTTGAGAACAGCTCTGAATTTCTGATGCGAGCTGTTTAAGGAAAGTAGTCACACATAAATAGCCACATTAGCGCTGCACCATAAGAGCGAAGGACACCGGTGGTTATCAAAGTTGAGTTCATTCCAAGACCGAAGCAAATTAATCTAAATGTCTGGAAAAGGGATGACGACGGCATACATCAGCTAACACTGAGCATAAAAGTCTCAAGAAACAAGCATGTCGTAGATGGCAGAGCCCTGGCCCACTGCCCAGTCAAACAACGGGGGGAGCTACAGCTGAATGGTGACACCTCTGGCACCCAAGCTGGCCAGCCGCTGCTCCACCGTGTCACCGGTCCTCGTCGTCTCCGTGCTGGTCACGTCGAACTTCTCGCCGTCGCCCCAGAGCGCGTAGGCCTCCTCGCCGTGCGCCGCGTCGTCGCCGATCATGAGCTGGTCGTCGGGCATGCGGAGCGGGATGAAGAGACCGATGCACAGGAGGATGGCGCTGGTGACCACCAGGTTCCAGACGGTGACGAAGAGCGCGCCGCCGAGCTGCTTGCCCATCTGCCCGATGCCGCCGCCGTAGAAGACGCCGCGCGCCCTGGGACGGGGGCGTCCAGGGCGCAGAGCTCCGGGGTGGCGAGGAGGCCCGTGAGGACGCCCCCGAGCACGCCCGCGACGGCGTGGGTGTGGAACACGGCCAGGGTGTCGTCGACCTTCATGAGCAGGGAGGATTTCTTGTGCAGGATCATCATCGTGAACCACGGACGCTGCCCGCGCACGCGCCCATCAGCATCGCCGACCACGTGTGCACCAGCCCTGCGACAGTGCAAACCAGCAACATGGCATCATCATCATGTGCATGTGTTGCTGAACTCATGGCGTTTACAATTGTTTCGAGATGAAATCGATACCTGCACCGGGCGTGATGCAGACAAGCCCGGTCATCATGCCCTGCACCGCGCCGATCACCGAGGGCTTGCCGAAGAAGATGACGTCGAGGCAGGTCCAGGTCAGGAGGCTCGTCGCAGCGCTCACGTTGGTGTTGAGCACGGCGACGGACGCGGTTATGTTGGGGCGTACGGCGCGCCACCGTTGAACCCGGCCCAGCCGAGCCAGAGCAGCCCGCCGCCGGCGATCATGAGAAGGATACTGTTCGGCGAGAACCTCTCCCTGTCGCTCTTCAGTCTCGGGCCCACCTGCCAGTCACACATTGTTTGTTACTGTGGCCCTACAAGATATGCTACTAGTACGTGTCTACGTGAGGTTTACCCAGTATGCGGCGGTGGAGCCTGCAATGCCGGAGGAGAGGTGGATGACGTATCCGCCGGAGTAGTCGATGACGCCCCACTGGTAGAGGAAGCCGCCGCCCCAGAGGCTGAAGGCGCCGACGGTGTAGGAGAAGAGCAGCCACAGCGGCGTGAACGCCATCCACGCCTTGATGTTCATGCGGCCGAGGAGCGACCCAGCGAGCAGCACCAGCGTGATGGCCGCGAACTCGAACTCGAACAGCACCAGCGACGCCTGCGCGTAGTAGGGCTCGGTGCGCGGCGTCTCCAGCGCGCCGCCGCGGCCGTAGTGCGCGGTGGCCGGGAAGGCGGCGCGGCGCACCAGGAAGTCCTGCGTGAGCGCCGGCCCGGCCTTGGCCCAGAACGGCAGCATGCGCTCGCCGAACGCCATGCGGAAGCCGACGAGCACCCAGACGATGAGCGTGGACGCGTACGCGTACAGCGCCATGAAGGCGGAGTTGACGGCCCACTTCTTCTTGACGATGCTGCCGTAGAGCACGACCAGCCCCGGCATGGACTGGAGGCCCACGAACGTGGCCGCCACCAGCTGCCACGCGTTGTCGCCCTTGTTCAGCCACGCCGGCACCGCCGGGAGGTCGGGCATGTACGGCCCGGGCTCCGGTGGCGGCGCCATCCCAGTGGACACGACGTGCATTTGGCTAGTGGTGTTCGAAGCGAGCTTCCAAGGAGTACGTGAACAACGGCGCGCGAAGTGGCAGATAAATGGGCCTAATTTTTTACTATTTAGCCCTTTTTTTGAACTATTTGTACATTTGGACCCCTGGAGAAACTAATTCCAGATTTGGACCCAGCAGTAGGCGCCGTGACACGGGGCGCCGAGGGAACACGGGTTGGCGCCGCGGCTCATGGCGCCGGCCGGGCTAGAACGACACATGTGGACTGCTGGCCTGGCGCTGACGTGGAATATCGGCGCCACAGTCTAGGACGCCAAGGTCGGCGCCGCAAAATCTGGCGCCAAGGTCGGCGCTTTGATCTTGGCGCCGACCTTGGTTTTAAAACCGTCCGACCGCTTTCCTGCCTCGAGGGCTCCCCATTCTAATCTCTTCCTCCTCGGGTTGGACCTCTTTTCCCGTGAAATAGGCATTGGAGATCATCATTTTGGACCGTGAGAACGTGGATTTGATCCATAAAACTAAAAGGGCAAGGTATGTTCCCCCCCCTCCTCTTTTTGTTTGCATTGGTTTCGATTTTAGGTTGTGTAATATTACATGTTTGGTGGATAGTTGGATAGGCTTTGTAGAAGTTATTAATATGTTTACTCTGCAACCTTAGGATGCCGAGGCGCGGAAAAGCTAGTAAACCAAGGTATCCACTGTCGATTTTGTTAATTATTACAGTTATATAGAGATTTACTAATTGAGGCACATTGGGTTAATAAAATTATACCTTGCAATGTTGTAGAGGACGCCCCCCACCCAATGCTTTTATACGGTTGCCCTTGCCTAGTGGTGTTCCTGTTCCTATGTGCTATTGTGGTGATCCTTGCAAGGTGGATAAATGTGAAGAAGAGGCAACGTATGGTCAGCGATATTGGATGTGTGCTAATTTTGCTTACCAACCCACGGATCGTCGGATCCGCATTGGATTAATGGTGAGAATTTAGTATTGCAATATATAATGATTCAGTGTTCAAATTTCATATATCATTAATGTCACTTTGTTTTTAAATGTTTTGCAGACTCCTCCACCGCTTTGTGATTTTGAGCAGTGGATTGACACTGAGATTAGTGAGGAGGACAAGCAGCACCTGCGTCGGATGAAGGAGTGGGATGCAGAGATGAAGGAGCGTATAGAGAATAGACGCCGAGAGGAGGGAGGAGAAGGAGCGCAAAGAAGAGGAGGAAATGAGGAAGATTGCCGCTTACCGGGAGGAGAGGGAGAGGAAGCTTGAGCGTGCTCGCCGAGCAAAAAAGCAAAGAATGGAGGAGAATCCCGACGCTGCGAGGAAGGGAAAGTGGCCTCGTTGCACCCAGTAGTAGTACTATTGTTGGTAGTTCTCAGCTATATCCGTGGACCTTGTTGTTTTAGTACTTATCGACTGCTATCCGTGATGCACGCTACTCTTAGTTATGTAGTATTTTATCGCTTAATTTAGTGGACTACTATATCTGTATTAATCTGTTATGTATTTGCATTTATCGAATCATGTGTGTTTTAATATTTTTGTTGACTGTTACTTTCAATGTGGCGCCGCATAGCTTTCAAATTTTGGTGACCGTTATTAGTGTAGTTGTTAAGTTGCCTTCAAGAAATTTGTAAACTAGAGAATCGATAAATAAAACTAGTTGTACAGTGTAAAGACTAACATTCCCCTCGTGTTTGAGGGCGTTTCTCCATTTAGTATTGCTACAAAGTTAGAATGGCTACAAAATTTCGCAGAGTTTCCCCATATTTTCCTTCATTCCATACGAAATATAAGCACAATATGTATCTGTTCACAACACATCATATAAGCACAATAGATAAATCCAAATTAACATACACAGTTTACCAATAATGGCTAGTCCATAATAGTCCACACAGAACAAAAATAATATTACAGAGTCCATAGTAGTCCATGCATACAAACTGACGTACGAGTACATAGAGTCCATAATCAAAGTCCATACAACACAAATACTACATCTATGTCAACTGGTAATGAAACCTAAAGCTCTATGGTCAATGTCTCTTAGCCTTGCCCTTCGCCTCCTAGTGCCCGCGACCAGTGTAAGTGTTAGGGCGGACGGGCCGGTGCCTCCTTGGAGGCCGTGAAGGCCGAGTGGACGGAGCGTCATGGAGCCGTGAAGCACCAAGCTCGTCGTAGGGCTCGCTGCCGCTCGCCGCCCTCCCCGATCTCCTCGCCCACACCAAAAAGTGTCAATCGTCGCGGACGAGCTCGCTCCGCATAACCTGCACCAAAGACAAGTATCCGCCATTGTATCGAGGGGCCCCGCACGTCAACAAAATTTTGACTAGACAAGCAACCACACCGCCCCTTCCACGACGGAGTCGAGCCGCTATCCTCTCCATCAATGAAGTCTTGGTTAGAAACAAGCTACAAACATAGCCATAATGCATATGTACTAATTCATATGTATTGATATGCTTTACGCTTAGAATGGAACGTGTGGTGTTATCGACTTTGTGCAAGAGACAAACGCTCTATATCGACCCAGACATCGCTTCATAGTCTTTCCTCGCAAATAACCATAATCATATATGATATGGTACTTTACCTATCACGCTATGCCTATGTTGTGTTTTCGGATTGGAATAAGGTTGAGGAAGACAACTATGGCTAGGTTTATGTTTGTTAAGTTGAAATGAGCAAATAATTATGAATTACGATTGTACCGCCGATCGATGATGGTGCGGCTTCCACTTGAGTCCCCGAGCGTGTCGCTAGGTCGTACGCCGTGTCCTCATCGCCGAGGGACTCCATGTCGCATAGTCGGCTTGAGTCCACTCCACCTTCAACCTACAACGTGTAGCACCAACGTGCCAAGAAAGGTAACCCCGGTTGTTGTTGTTTGTGGGGCTCGTCATTCTCATACAAGTTGTCATGCAACCGGGTCCCACTCCTCAATGTGTGCACGGTGTAGGGTTTCGAAGTCCACCGTCTTCTTCTGTTTACGACGATCGATCCTGTACAAGCAAGAAAGGAGTCCAGGTTAACTATTTCTTCCAATTCTTACGTACTTGAACTAGCAACCGTTGTTGTGAACTTAGACATGAGCTTTTCGGCCTTACTTGTGCAGTTCTATTGATGTGGAGAATGGCTGCACTGGCCATTCTTGTCTCCTGCCAAACTGGCGTGCAACCCTGTGTGGCAAGTGGTACTCAACAGCGTAGAAGCAAATCAGCGGGCACCTCATCATGTATAAGTCTTCATCATCGAAGCATGCCGTGCTCAATGGAAGATGTGTCACTGCCGGCATACGGAACGGCTCCCAACAAACCTGCGTTCAACCATAACACAAACAATTCAGCAAGTAGACAATTAAAAAAATAGATGTGCTACAAGCTTGTCCTACAAACACCAACCCTAACATGGTGGAATCGTCGGCCGTCGAGGCGGTCACCACAGGGCTACAACTATATGTTGAATTTGGGTGCAATCTCGGGTAACCTATAGCCTAGACTCCATGCTCTACACTTACCGATTACTACTCACAATCACATATAATAACTAGAGCACCTAATCTGGGCGGAGATCCTATGCTAAGTATAACAACTATACTAACCAATTAAATGTAATGCATAAAAGTAAATAGAAGATAAAAAATATTAAAGCATAAGTCTTACAAAGAATAAATACAAAGACATACCAAAACTACGATGACTCCTCTAGACTCCTCAGGAACGGCGTGCCTCATTTCTCCACAACTCTCAACTAGAACTACATTGGAAAGTCTAGCCCCTAATTCTCTAGAGATGAGAGGTCATCCATTCGAGGGCGCCTCTACATCTCCATAATAATGTGGTGCCCTTAGGGAGGGTCTACCTCTTTATTTATAGTCTAGAAAAGCCTCCACCTCTTCTACGGATAGGCGTGTGGGACTAATTCGACTTAGCAATAGGTGGAGATAAAAACCCTAAAGGCGGTAAGGAGGCCCTCGGAGTCAAGCGGCGCCACGAATGGAGGCTCCGTGGAGAATTGCCGTAGGCCAGGGGTGGGGCCGGGCAGCCCCCCACCCTGGCCTGGTGGGCCCCACCTTGATGCGTCATCTTACGGTGCCTTACAGAGTCTTAGTGTTGGTTTTGGTGTAGAATTGATATCTTTTGACTCCAAACTCAAATATAGCAAATGATATGTCGTTTGATCATTCGTCTCGGAGGCCGTCGCAATGGTGCTGTCAATTCCCCCATTTAAGATACTTTTATTTGAAGAAAAATTAAGATATACCTGCAAAACAAGGTGAGAACAACAAAACTGCGTGGAACTTGTTAGAATCAAACCCTACAACTATGTTTTATGGTTGATATCATGTTATATTGAGCAATAGTTGATGGTATAAAATAGAAGTTAAGGACCGTCAACAAGTTCCCCCAAACACCCTTTTGCTAATCCCTTAAGCAAAGCCTAACTACTAAACTTGGATCGGGGTTGCTACAATGCTTTCACTTCTCAAAAGTACACATGCTTTCAAACTAAAATTCTCCTTTAAATTAGACAAAAGCGCTCTAACTTTCAAACTTTACCCATATTTTATTAACTATGGGGCTTTTCCACTTTTGCGTGGGTCTTGGTAATTGAAAGATAGAACAATCAAGTCAAGCACTATGTCTCAAATTCTTCACTAAACTAATATTCTAGAGTTTTTATAAGTTTTCAAAATAAAACTCAGGGCTTAGTGTATGACACCCTCAAATCTCTTATTGTATGTGATATTTGTGGATCTCACTGAGATATTTATGTTGTCATGCCCTCCTGCAACTAATTATTATAGTGGAGCTCATAGGAGTGGCATTAAACAAGGGCGAGCATACTTGCAATTCATATATTGTAAGGTCAAACAATGCATCCAAAGAGAGTCAAGTCATACAATCAAACCAAGATGTGCATGTGTATGGAGTATGGTGGATAGGTGTATATATGGTATTTAGTGGCTAATCCTAATTCTACTTTTGCTCCTTGAAATAAATCTCTCTCTTAAACTTAGAACTTTTCATAGGAAAACATGGGCTATCTTTATTCTTTTTTTTTCTCTTTTTTTTTTAATACTTTTTATTTTGCATAGCCACATGCATCCTTTAAATACAATAAATGATTGGAGAGATAACAATAAGAGCGTCGAGCATTAAACAAGGGGTTGTCCTATAGGGTATATTTTTTTGGTTGTTTACTCGATTGTAGGAGAAAAATATTTTTAAGGTGGATACGGATAAAAGTGAAAAATGTTTGTGCTTACTTCCAGAGTAGGAGCAATGCATATGTAGGCAGAGTGTGTAAGTGATCTTGATTAAAAAAGCATGACAAGGCTCTCATAAGGTATACAACAAAGGTTGGTGAACTCAATGCAAATCAAGCGGCATGAATGAGCAAAGGTTTTCCTAATCTAAATGTATATCATGTATGGCTTTGGTAGGAATTCAAACTTTGTCATACAAGAGCTCATCATGTAAGATTTTCGAGTTTTCAAAAGATAAATCTCTAGAACTTAGTATCGTTAGGACAAGATAAATAGTAGCTCGGTCTTTCTTATATCATATCCCTCGATCACCTAGACTTAGCTTAAGCATATGCCTCCCACAAGTTTCGGGTTCAGGTGTAAATTCTTATATCAAAACAGTCATATCTAAAACTCAAGGAAGAATTTAAGGTTAAAAACTAGGCACGTGAAAGGAATTACGACGAACAACTATTCATCATCTTCAAGACAAAATTTTTATTGTTCTTAGGTTTTTTATTTAACTCTTAACAACTAAATAGAGCACGTAAACACACTCTATGATCACACCTTAATATTTGAGTGTTATTCATCTTTTTTATTTCTTTTAGACTAATGGACTCATAAGAGACTCTATAGACATGGACCTTCATGTGCCCACATATTTTTTTTAGTATTTTATGACTATAAGATAGACTTCGATAATCGCATAGGTATACTTACGATAACTAGAGGATGCTCTCCCCCAAAAATGGATGTTGTCGTAGTTGAGCATTAAAGCTGAGTGGTCCTCATAGAGGAGCTCATACTTATAAGAGCAAGTGTTGCTAGGAATACTTCAATCTCATCACTCAAGAAGTTACTTCCTTCACACGGAGGTCGGTATGTGTGTCGGAGAGAGATGTGCGTCAGTGATGAAGATGAAAGATTCCTAGGTGAGCTAGCTCTTGGAGTCATCCTCTCAGAAAGCTCTCACAAAAACACCGGAACTCGTGGAGCGGTATTAGGATAAAACGTTAGTGGCTAGCCGTTTTTAGAGGATTGGGTGTTGTGGAGGTTTTAAAGTATGTTTATGATAACAGATATTGGGCGGGGATGCTCAATTAATATTTTTTAGATTTTATAGGTTTATATGCAGAAAGTATAAATGTATGATATGTATTTTTTTTTTGTAGGCCACCACAGTGAGAACTCCTATAACTTTTTACGCTACAAAGGGTTTCATATGGGGCTTAAATTTTTTTTTAAAAATGCATGAATGCAACCTAATGCATATCTATTTATTTTTATTATTTTCTATGCAATACTAATGTAGAAAAGTAAATATGGTTAAGAGAAAATAAATCATGTAATGTAAGAAAGTAAATATGAATAACTACCGATGTTACCTCACGGCGGGTTCGATGTTTTGAGTCCTCGAGGCGGACTCCTCCTTGCAATGGTTCATTGATCGAATACTTGGTTTGCTTCTAAGAATGAGGATTGAGGTGGTGTCTCCACTAGTGGCGTTTCCAATGGTGGTGCCACCTTCTTCCTTTCTTTTTGTTAGCATCTCGAAGCCAATCTTATGTGCATCCTTGTTACTAGTTTAGAACTCTCACTTGTAGAATTTAGGGAATCTTCCCACACTTTGCTTGATGTGTGTTCTTTATTACTGGACATGATGGCACCATGTGGTAAAAAGGTAGATGAATTTCAATGGTCTTTTCCTTCCTTACATTTTGAGTTGATCATTAGTATCTTGTCTCCTATGTTACACTTCTTTCTCACTCCTTTTAGACTTTTTTGCTTCTCTCATTATTTCTTCTCTGCAAGGGGTTTAGTAGACAACACATACCCAAAGGAATATACTATCTATTTAAAGTGTGGATAGTGTTTGCCAAATAGTTAACGATTAATCTATAGTTTATTTTTTTTAAATGACTCACCATTACTTCAAATTTTTCCAACAAAGGTTAAGGCAAAGATATAATTTTTGAAGAATACTTCTAACCTTGATTTGATTCTATGAAATCTCTAATATGATTTAAATATTTTTTTTATACAAGAGAGGGATCGATAGTCTATATACACAACTAAATTCTTTTAAAAATATGCTTTGATGTTAGAATGTTTAAGTGATATTTTTAAAGCATACTTATAATAGAGTAAGGAAGTTTAAAAGACTAAAGATATTTATTCAAATAGAACCAAGAATATGTAGAGTGAACCCAACGAGTATTTTGTTTTTGTTTTGAGTTTTTTAGAAAATTAAGCATAACATGAGGTAGGGATAACTAAGACAATGAGCAACATGGTATAAGATGTTGAATGAAGTTTAAAGTTGCATGAGGCTTGGATAATTGCACCTTATGTCTTGAGTGATTGGTCCACTATCATGGTGAAGTGTAGAAGGTGTTGAAGTGTTCTTTCATCTATTCTTTCGTCTTAGTCCTTTTCAATACACTTGTCCTTCTTTTCTTTTTCGTTTGAACCATGATCGGACATTTATTCTTTCTTTCACATAAATATTAGTGGACACATGCCCGAAGGATTGCAACAAGTTTGGCATATGGGTTATGATCCATATAATTCATGCGAAGATTTCATCTATGCTAATGAAAGGATGGACTTTTAGGATTACTTTAGCATAGATTTCTTCTAACAAATGTTGTTGGTGGTAAGCACTTTTATACGGTTCAAGGCAAGGTAACTTGCGACAAAAGATTAAGTGAATAAACTTTGATACTTACTACTCTTCCATGGAGAATGAGTTGTGTCTTCCTTTTTATGCAAAAACTATTGGACTTCATCACATGCCTTGATTCATCTACCGATGTGTGAGTTCATCTCTTGACTTACCCCGAATTGAATTTGGGAGTTTCATGGGTTAGTCCAACAAAATATCCGGTATATGCTAAAACATACTTTCGGTTCAAAAATCAATCTAGACACCACGTCTAATTTGATTTAGAAAAGACATTTAACCTAAGCACCACGCTTAATTTAAAAAGCCTTTGAAATTAAGATCACCACTCTAAACTAAGCACCATGCTTCATTTAAAAGATGTATGAAGATACTCCAAACCTAAGCATACTATAGCAAACAAGGTAGCATGAGAGCATATAGAGATTTACTCAAATAGAGATGAGACGCATGATCATATATGGTGAGGTTTTTTTTTAATTATTTTTTTAAGTAGAGATGCAAGTGACATACATATGTGCAAGAAACTAAACATGTTATGGATTTGATATGAGATGGAGTAAATGCATAGTTTATTCAAAGTAAACATGCAATAGAATGCAACGAGGATAACTACTCATTAAATTTAAAGTCTATGAGCAAGAACTTTCTCACCTTTCTTGATCATACTTACCATGAATCACAATGGTATTTGTGATTAGCGCGGCGTCTTTATTCATCACATGTGATGAACCTTGAATTCATGTGATGACTTTTCTTTTCTAATACGCACATGGTTAAGAATAATATATGTAAATGTTTATACATACACCGTGAGATGGCGGGGCTTTGTGTTGATGAATCATGAATGTTTGGGCACCACGGGTTCTTCAATATCTCCCACTTATCTTGTTCTTGTGGAATTTTTTGCGGAAGATTGCATTGATATCACCTTGTTCCACAACTCAGAACCAAAAAGCGAGGGGTAATCCTACTAAGGCTGGTGGCGAACTAGATTAGCGGACATCCAAGATCAATATCAAAATCTTTCGCCAATTGTTCCCCGACAGCGGCTCAGATGTTGCTTGTTGACATTTCCGCGTCATTACTAGAATAGAGGTAAACCCTATCCCGACAGCGGCGCCAAAAATGCTTGTTGGTATTTCTTATGCACGGCTAAAATATGAAGTTCATAGCGCCTGAGAAAACCATTGTAGCATTTACGGGAGTATTCCGGTATCGTTATTTATATTTACCAGCGGGGAAACAATGGATAAAGACATTGATAGTTCACCATCATGTATCTACTAACTTAGTACACCAACTAGACTAGGTAGGGGTGAAGGGTAAATGATAGGAGTTATGCATAATGACACACAGGGAGAATTCTATGATAAAGAGTAAATAGCTAAAGTGTGAGGACAACGGGAGGGTTCAAGGTTCCTAAATACTTCTCTATTACTTGGGTTTCTATAACAACTGATTTATGGAAGGTAAAAGCAATAACCGCATAACACTTGGGACATCGGAACACTAGTCACGGAAAGGGGTGAGAAAGGGACTAGGAAGCTCGACTACGGTCCTACAAACACCAACCCCTAACATGGTGGAATCGTCGGCCGTCGGGGCTGTCACCACACAGGGCTACCACAACTATATGTTGGTGGGTGCAATCTCGGGTAACCTATAGCCTAGACTCCATGTCTACACTACCAATTACTACCTCTAATCACATATAATAACTAGAGCACCCTAATTTCGAATACGGAGATCCTATGCTAAAGTATAACAACTATACTAACCAATTAAATGTAATGCATAAAAAGTAAATAGATAAGATAAACTATATTAAAGCATAAATCTTACAAAGAATAAATACAAAGACATACCAAAACTCATTGACTCTTAGAAGACTCCTCAGAACAGGGCGTAGCGCAGCTCTCCTAACTCTCAACTAGAACTACATTGGAAAGTCTGGCCCCTAATTCTCTAGAGATGAGAGGTCATCCATTTTGAGGGGCGCCTCTACATCTCCAATAATGTGGTGCCCTTAGGAGGGGGGGTTCTACCTCTTTTGTTATAGTCAGAAAAGCCTCCCGCACTTGAAGGGACGGTGTGTGGGACTAATCGGCTGCGGCAATGAGGTGGAGATGCAAACCTAAGGCGGTAAGGAGGCCGTCCGTCGGGAAGCAGGCCACAGAGGTAGACTCAGGGTGACGGCAGCCTGTAGCAGGTGGGCCCCACCTTCAGTACATCGTCTTGGCGGGTACGCCAGAGTCTTCAGTGTTGGTTTCGGTGTAGAATTGATATCTTTTGATTCGGACTCCAAATATAGCAAATGATAATGTCCGTTTTGATCGTCTCGACAAGTCGCATTGGTGCAGTCAATTCCCCATTTAAAATACTTTTTATTACTGTGCAAAATTGAATATACCTGCAAAACAGCGAGAACAACACAACTCGTGGAACTCGTTAGAATCAAAC
>JADLZL010000220.1:0-15246 GCA_015844335.1 Chrysopogon serrulatus | reverse complement strand
AACTAATTTAATCGATTCTGTCGAGCACACCCAATGGGAGAACTCGAAAATCCACGCTTTTCCTCGGGATCACAAATAAGAGAATAAAGCTTACAACAATCTTACATTTCTTACATCCCATAATCACATTTGATCGAGAGTATTATATAACAGCGGAAAGGATAACTACGATTAGCATAATGAAAGTTGATTCATTTTAAACTTACTGAAGTATTTTGTACACTTGGTCATTATTGCAGCGGAAATAAACATTTATTCAATTCATGACTAACCATTTAACATGATAACACTATTATTTATGATAGACTTTTTCTTATAAAAACAGTTAGTAAAGTTGAAAATAAAACTACTATCGCGGCGTAATTGGAATTCCTCACGAGCCCACCAGAGGAATCCACACACAAGGGTCGGCAGACTAGCATCCACCTGGCTACACCGCATCGTGGAAATAAAACCACGAGTACTCAATTGTACTCAGCAAGACTCACCCGACGGGAGGAAATAAAATGACTCCACGGAATATGCAAGGTCGTTGGGCTTCTTTGGGTTTATATATGCAGGAAAGCATTACTAACGCTGCATCCTTATTTTCAATTTTTTAGCGACCATGATTAATCCATTAGCTAACCATTCTAGGTAAGCACCGAACTACTTTCAAGCAAGTGGTAAGCAATCAGAATCTCTTTTATCCATCTTTCATCTTCCATTTCTTACTACGATGCGAAATAGGGCCCTCGTCGTTACTGCTCAAGAACGGCGATTCGCGAATCAATGTGCCCACCTGGGTACCCCGAGACACACTCCTCATCCGCATCCTAGACACGAGACAAGAACAACTTGCTTTCTCACACTTGGGGCTCCTGTCCCCCGTCCTAACTGGGACTCCAAGCCCCCGACATTACCGGCCCGGCCGTAATGCGGTGCAAGGACCTCCAACCCAAAAAGAAAAATACATATATGCACCACCCTATACGGTCGGTCCGAATGGAGCCGGAACCCAAGGCAAGAGAGAGCAAGCCTTCCGAGCGCCCATACACAAGTATGTGTTCGGGATAAGGAGATCTGTGACTTAACCTTCAACCCTTTAGCAACGATCGGTCCTTAAGCGACTCGGGCGGGACAAAAACGCAACCCAGAGCCTTGCTCTGTTGCCCAACAAACCTTAACGCCCATCCACGGTCCATGATACCGTCCCCGCCTCCATTCTCCATTTATTATCCATAGATAATCCATATGATAGTATCATGATAGTGATAACAATAATCCTATCTCTCGATGTGACAGGGCAATCACTTTCGACTTCTACCAGGAACCTTTGTAGCATAGCAATCTACACGATCTGTCATGCTAGTAAGACTCATAGGATAAGGATATATATGCAAGTGGGTTTCATCCAACTCCTCAAAACTTAATGCAACATATATATTATAAAGTGCAGAATAGTAGGGGTTATGAACCGGGGCTTGCCTGGGTAAAAGCACATAATCAAAGTTAGTATTCCAATCTTCAGGACATCCATCATGACACCATCTTCGTGTAACACCAAGTCCTTCGGTTGCATCGGTCCATCATCGCTCCTATTATGATATGCAACGATGCAAATGCAGAGATGATGCAATCAATACAAAGGCAACAACAACTCTTAAAATACAACACGTACAAACTATACTAACAGCTAGCTCTAATGGCTAACATCATAAGCTACGTATCTAACTCATAAAGCACCTTTTCATGCCGTCATCACTACCGTTTAGTTATTTTAATATATATTCTAACTAGGGTATTTTAGCTATCTCGCCAAACCAACTATTCTTGAGCTAACAAAATTATGGAGAGTACCTAATACTATCACGAAACTACTGCATGATTTTTGTGGTCATAGCTATTACCAAATTGCAACAAAAATTCATTATCTAAATAATCCTAATAACGAAAGGCATTCAAGGATAAATAAATTCAACCTGGGAACCTCACACAAGCTGCACGAACCAAACACACCGGAGGATAGATCATGATTTTAGGAAGCCAACAAAATTAGTTTCACTATTTTTGGACACTTATGCGATTTGATATTAATTAACAAACATCGGCTCGGGGAATTAAAAAAAAAAAACTATTTCTAATAACCCAAAAAAAGGAAAAGGGCAAATCGGCCCTGGCTAGGCCAAACTTCGGGCTCGGCCCACAGCCAAGACAAACGGCCCGCAAGGAAGACCACCAGCGGTTTGGCGCTTTGCAAAAGAGCCCAGTTTCCGAATAATCGTCGACCACAATTCGCACTATTGTAATAGAGAGAGGTTTCTCACCTAAGACCCCTGAACGTGTTGTCTTTACAACCCGAGGTCCCAGCGCCGCCGCGAGGCAAGATTGCTTTGCTAGCTTTGCTAGCCGGCGGTGGCCCTCCGGGCGGCCGCCACGATGGCCGAACGTCCCAGGAGGCGGTGCCGCGCGGCGAGGAGGCACGGGCACGCGACAGCCGAGGCAGCCGCAGCAATGCCGGCTTCGGTAAGGGCACCCGGCGCATTTGCGGTTGGGCGATGTCGTAGCCGTTCCGGCCACGAAGAGGGGAGGCGAGCGAGTGGAGTTGCTCGGGAAGCTCCGGAAACCCTGAAGGACATGGCCGCGGCGTTGGTTGAGGTGGAGGTGTGCTGCCGCGTGCTAATCACGTGCGAGGGCGGGGGCGGCGGTGCTCCGGGCGGACACGATCGTGTCCCCTGCCCGAGCACGGTGGTACCAGCTCAACTAAGCTGCGCAACGTGGAGAGGAGCTGATGGCGAAAATATGGTATGAAGCAATTGGACTGAGGGGCTTTGAGTTGGGCGATGCTTATGAATGCGTCGTTCGCGGCCTGTCAATGACTGGTGACCGGAAGACTCCAAAATTGGAGCTGGGCTAGGCACCAATAAAGGCGGGGTGGGGTCGGATGGCTCAAGGAGTTGATGACGGAGTACTGGACACGACGAATTGAATGGAGGTGACTCCTCCCTGCCGAATTCAATGTTGCCGCGGCGGCGGCCCCGGCAACAGGCTTTAGGTGTCCTCGCCCTAGCGGAAAGTGGTCGGCCCTGGCGCTCAGCTTCGTGCATGTTTCAGAGCACCAGGAACAACACGCGCTCGAGCAAGAGGAGAGGAGCAGCGCTTGGGCGGCCGCCGTGCCATAATTGGCAAAGCGACGGCGAGCATGGCCGCGGCACGCAGTGGTGACGCGACGGCAGCGGCGTCAATGCGCAGGCCCGCAACGACGACCAGCGAAGCGGGACAAAGGTCGCAGATGGTCACTTGCGGGCTCGCCGGCGTAGCATCGACACGACGACGACGCGACGCGAGACGCAGCAGCCGAGTAAGCGCGGCGCGACGTGAGCGAGGCGCCAGCCGAGGTCGCAGAGGAAACAGGGCGGGCGGGGCAGGGCGGCGGCCCGCGGTCGGCAATGCCCCTTGGCTTCTGCGCCGAATGACGGCCGCCAGCTGCAGCGGCTTGTCGCGACACGCGTGGAACGTGGAACGCGGCCAAGCGCCACACCGGGGAGCCGACGGGGTGATCACGCTCACGAAAGCAACCAGCCCTATAACACATTGTGCACGAATTTTTAAGCGCGGATTAAAACTAAACCAGCTCGTTTGAGGGCAAATCAAAGTGACCGAGCTTTAGAGGGAACTTAGGGCTTCTAAGCAAGGTAACCATCACATTCCTAGATGGCTCAGAGAGAAAGATATGAAGGTGCCAACATGGGTTCGTCGGGCGGGTGCCGGTTCACGAACAGGCGCGCCGGGGGTTTTTTGCGCAAGCACTAACGAAGTTTGGGTAATTTTTGAAAGGCCAACGAAGACTCCAACTAACCCAAGAACAACACCATGCTTGGGTACTCGCTACGGTGCAACCAACAATGTAAAAACATTGAACTAGCATTTAAGAAAAATAATCACAAATTAGATGCCAAAACGGCATTGTCTTAGGTTCTCAGACTTAGGATTTTAAGCTGGATTTTTATTTCAAGTTCCATATCTAAGCCGTTGTTTTAACTAACTAGTAACATTATTTTTCCAAACCAAAGGTTGCATTACTATCTACAAAGTTCATACTTTAATCTTTATTTAGGTGTCACATACTTGTTCTATATTAATTTTACTCAATAAAAATTGATACCGAACCTTAAGTGATATAAAAGAGCAATTAATACTAACTTTTCTTTAACGATTTTATTGGCATTTTCAGATATCAAACAATCAACTACACCCTACAACACATGCATAAACACATAAACACGATGCTCATGAAATGATTTGACAGGCGGTTAAGTGCGAAACACCAGGGGTGTTACAACTCAGCACCACCAAAGCTATCATCTACAATGGAACAGGCCAAGTCCACTTTCACTTCCCAGAAGAAAAGGTGCGCTGTTATTTTAAATATTATAACTCTCCTGTATTACCAGCTTTTATCAGGACCAAGAAGAGAAGCCAGCGCCGCGTCTTGAGAAGAAAAGTTGAGGAGGAGAAAGCAAAAGAAAAATCAACTACACCTAAAGAACATCCACAACCAACAAAAGTATGGAAGAAGAAGTAGATCCTCTCAACCGAATCATCAACATTAGAAGAAGCAACATCTGGGTCCCCATCAGGATCCACTAAAGAACCCTCGACATAATGACCACAAGAAGTCTTGTTCGGATGACTTTAAACTCCGCACCCTTGCCATAAGGTAATAATGGTAGTCATCTAACTACTTTAGCATATTTACTCTTTTACATGTTTAAAAGTAAAATAAAAAATTCCTTATTGTTTAATTGTAAAACTTTAAAAAGCTCCAAAAGATTAATCTTATGGTTTACCCCGTAAGAATATTCACTATGGTAGCACAAAAATAAATTTCCTTTTCTTTGCATTATAAATAGAAAAGCATAAAAATATAAGAATCATGCTACACATTCATATCTGCTCATAGAGATAATCAATTACTCATCCGGGCTGACCGCTAATCCATTATCATATTCGAGCCTCGAGTTTTGGTTTTCTTGGTTAAAGTATATATTTACTGAGGATTATACAATTAAAGAGTGAGACAGTCAGTGGGTCACCACTACTAAGCTTACTCTAAAAAAAGATCATTCAAGCGAAATATAAAATCTGAAAAAGCAATAAAAACAAGTTTTAGTCGGTCTTAGTTAAGTAGAGTGTGTCTAGAGTCAACTATAAACTAGAAGTTTTATTTTGGAAATGATGAATAGTTGCTCTGTTAGAATTCTTTCAAATACCAAGTTTTTAACCTTGAGTTCTTCTAAGTTTTGGACACGATTACTTTAACTTGATACTCTACTTTGAGCCTGAAACTTGTGGAGTAATATGCTTGAGCTAAGTCTAGGTGATTGACGGATATGATATAAGAGAGTCTGAGCTGCTATTTATCTTATTCCTAACGATACTAAATTCTGGAGATTTATCTTTTGAAAATTTCAATCCCTTACATGATGAGCTCTTGTATGACAAAGTTGAATTCCTACCAAAGCTATATATGATACATATTTAGATTAGGAAACCTTTGCTTATTTATGCTACTTACTTTGTATTGAATTTAGTCAACCTTTATCGTATACTTAAGAGTCTTGTTATGCTTTTAAAAATCAAGATCACTCACACACTCCATCCACATATGCATTACTCTTACCTTGAGAGTAAGCGCAACTATTTTCCACTTTTATCTATTTCCACCTCAAAATATTTCTCCTACACTGGGAGAGAACACCTAAAAATATACATAAACCCATAGGACAGCATTTATCTATTTGCTCTAAGTTCTTTATTGTTATCTCTTCAATCAATTATTGTATCTAAGGATGCATGTGGCTAAGCAAAAATAAGAAGGGAGTAAAAGATGGACAAGTATCCTAGCATTAAAATAATGGGTACTCAGATGTCCACCTCCCAATAAAAAAAAGAGAGAAGAAAAGGAAAAAAAAGGGAGTAAAAGATAGCCCATATTTTTTTGAGAAGTTCTGAAAGTCTAAGAAAGAGAGATTTATTCTGAAGAGCAAAAGTAGAATTAGAATTAGCCACCACATATACACCTATCCACCATATTTCACACACATGCACATCTTGGTTTGATTGTATGACTCGATTCTCTATAGATCCATTATTTGACTTTACAATATATGAATTACAAGTATGCTTACCCTTGTTTAATGTCACTCCTATAAACTCCACTATAATCCCTAGAATTAGGAAGGCATGACATCTTGAAGGTCTCAGTAAGATCCACAAATACCATATACTTTGAGAGACTAAGGGTATCATACAATTAAGCTCTAAGTTTTATTACAAAAACTTGCAAAACTCTAGAATACTAGTTGAGTGAAGAATTTGAGACATAGTGCTTGACTTGATTGTTTTGTCTTTCAATTACTCAAGACCCACGTGAAGGTTAAAAACTCTACAGTTAAAGGTAATATGGGTGAATTTTAAAGTTAGAGCAGTTTTGTCTAAATCCAGAGAAAATTTTTGTTTGAGAGCATATGTACTTGTCAGAATAAAAGTATTGTAGCAACTCCTGATCTAACTCTAGATTTCGCTAAGGGACTAGCAAAAGGTAAGCTTGGGGGAGTTGTTGACGGTGGATAGCGTCAACAATTTATATATCGAAAGACATGAAACACACATCAATATCTAGAAGGCTAGGGTTTTATCTAACAATTTTCACGAGTTTTGGTGATTTACCAGTTTTCAGGGATTAATCCAGAAAACACCGTAAAAGGGGCATAACTACAAATCTACACCACGGAATTATCCGAAACTCAGGAATACGCCAAACTACTCTAGAAGGATCCAGAAGACACCAGAGCGAAGGGGAGGCAGAGCCACTTCCAGGTGGGGCCGCCCGGCCCCACCTATTAGGCCTGCCCCCTATGAGGGGGACCTTCTCCCCCTTCTAGAATGTTCCTCCACCGCCTTTGAGGATCAATTTCAGCCCTACGTGAAGTCGGTTTGATCAAACGGCTGTCATGCACCCCACCGGGCTATATAAGCAGAGTCAGACCTCCCCTTGGAAACCCTAATTCATTTAATACCTCATTCAAGTCATTCAAGGTTGAGCCAGTTGAAGATCAAGTCATCTAGAGCTTCAAGTTCTAGTTCCTCATAGCATTCTAGTTCATAGTTTAGCATAGTTAGATCTAGATTAGAGGAAGTCAAGACGTGTTAATCAGTCTTGAATTCCAGAAGTTGTCAAGAAGAAAAGAGTCTGGTACAGTTCTTAAGTTTTTCTTTCTTATTGTATTATCTGTGTTTGTATGATATTTACTAGCAACATTGTGCTTCATCTTAGTTTAATTATTAGAAAAAAGTCTACATCACCCCCTGAACTATAATGGGTGGAACACTTTACCCCCTCAACTATAAAACCGGGTATTCTACCCCCTGAACTTTTTCAAACCGGTTAAATTACCCCATAGAACGGTTTTGAGCGGTGGTTTTTGCTACTGATGGCGTGGTTTTGTCTTTTCTTTTTTTTTTTATTTATTTTGAATCTTTGAAAAATCATAGTAAATCATAGAAAAATCATAAAATAGAAAATCTAATTTTATTGGTCTCCACATGAGTAGATCTACATAGTGTGCATATAATATGTTATGTTTTAGTACAAATTTTTTTGTTGTAACTTTAGATCTATGATTTTCTATAATTAAATAGAATAATTCATAGCCGTAGTTTCTGTGGTCCAATTATAGTGAAATTTTTTATGGTAGGCTAATTATTGTATGCTTGATTTCTAGTAAAAAATTTCATACTCATTGAATAATGTATAATTTCTTTATAAATTTATTTAGGTTTATGATAAATTTATAAAGAAATTATACATTATTCAATGAGTATGAAATTTTTACTAGAGATCAAGCATACAATAATTAGCCTACCATAAAAATTTCACCATAATTGGACTACAGAAACTACGGCTATGAATTATTCTATTTAATTATAGAAAATCATAGATCTAAAAGTTACAAAGAAAAAAAATTTGTACTAAAATATAACATATTATATGCTCGCTATGTAGATCTACTCATGTGGAGTCCAACAAAATTAGATTTTCTATTTTATGATTTTTCTATGATTTACTATGATTTTTTAAAGATTCAAATTAAATAAATAAAAAAAGAAAAAGACAAAAACCACGCTATCAGAAAGCAAAAACCACCGCTCAAAACCGCTCTAGGGGGTAATTTAACCGGTTTGAAAAAGTTCAGGGGTAGAATACCCGGTTTTATAGTTGAGGGGGTAAAGTGCTCCACCTATCATAGTTCGTGAGTGATGTAGACTTTTTTCCTTAATTATTATGTTCATTGTCTATTTCAATACATCTAGTTTAGTTGGTTTGCTATTATATTTATGCACTGGTTCGTATAGCGCTCATCTAGTTGATCATATGGTGAGTGGTAGGCAATATGTAGACATGGTGTCTAGATGCTTTGTTTATCTGCGGATATCCCCAGTTGTGTCGGATAGTGAGGTAGATCGTGGGTGTGACAGACCCATTGAGTCCTTTGTAGGCCTTCCCCCGTACGGTGGATTGGTAGAGTGGGATTGTCAGGTTGAGAGGAGGTTCCTGTACTCATCTTTTCCTATACATTGCTTTGATGCGTTTAGAAACTATGGTAGTATAACTTGATAATGATTACTAGATGTACTTGCACTAGTTAATGTAGCTTTGACATGTAGTTAAATACATAGGAGTTATTTCTCTATTACTTGATTAGACAACGCTGACATGATTAGAGTGCTATGATGGATTAGTATCATTAGAAGATGACTGATTAATGGCTTGTTATCGTTATTATTATCTTTATTATCATTATCTTATCTTGTGACTTACCCCCAAGTATGAGTAGAGTGTAAGATATTGGTCACATCGTCTATTCAATGTATATACATATACATGTTATCAATACTATGAAGTAGCTTTTTAGCAATGCCTTTTCAGTGATAGAATATAAATGACAACCTGGTAATACTCTAGGTAAAATGCTACAATGGTATAATTATCTGTCTGCTTGCGAATTATTCTTAGTTTATATTCATCTTTATTTATTTCTACCTAGTCACATAAAATGATAATATTTAGTACCATAGTTTATTCCTAACTTTATAATTGGGGATGACAACCTAATTTTATAGTTAGGAGTAAGGGTCAAGAGGCTAGTGTCTAGTTGCTAAAGGCAAGTTAATTAGTACCAATATTTCTAGTGTCATTGCGTGGAATAAAGATTTAAGTTTTATTGCAAAGACATTAAAAATACCAACATGGGTCAATGCAATGCATGAAGAGCTCAACAACTTTGAAAAGAAATCAAGTTTAGAAACTAGTTGAGCGTCCAAAAGATTACAATGTCATTGGTACCAAGTGGATATTCCGGAACAAGCAAGATCAAGATGGCATAGTTGTGAGAAACAAAGCAAGATTAGTAGCACAAGGATACATTCAAGTTGAAGGTCTTGATTTTAGAGAAACCTATGCACCGGTAGCAAGATTGGAGGCAATTAGAATCTTATTAGCCTATGCTTGTGTCCACAACATTAAGCTATATTAAATGGATGTGAAGAGTGCATTCTTAAATAGATACATCAATAAGCTAGTGTATGTTGAACAACCACCCGGTTTTGAAGATATCAAGAAGCCTAACCATGTCTACAAGTTGAGAAAGGCATTGTATAGTTTGAAGCAAGCACCTAGAGCATGGTATGAGAGATTGAGAAACTTTATACTCTCTAAAGGGTTCAAAATGGGGAAGGTTGATACTACTCTCTTCACCAAGAAAATAGAAAATGACTTGTTTGTGTTACAAATCTATGTGGATGATATTATATTTGGATCAACCAATCAAGACTTTTGTGAAGAGTTTGGCAACATGATGGCAAAAGAGTTTAAAATATCTATGATTGGAGAGCTTAGCTACTTTCTTGGTCTACAAATCAAGCAATTAAAGAAGGGCATATTTGTGAGCCAAAACAAGTATATCAAGGACATGATGAAGAAGTTTGGGATGCAAGATGCAAAGTCAATTGGTACACCAATGGGTATAAATGGATATCTTGACTTAGATACAAGTGGTGACATGGTGGATCAAAAGTTGTATCGGTCATTGATTAGAAGCTTACTCTATGTGACCACTTCTAGACCTGATGTCATGTTTAGTGTGTGCATGTATGCAAGGTTTCAAGCTTCACCAAGAGAAAGTCATTTGAAGGCAACCAAGAGGATATTGAGATATCTTAAGCACACACCAAATGTTGGATTGTGGTATCCCAAGGGGTCAAATTTTGAGTTGATTGGATATTCGGACTCCGACTATACGGGATGCAAGGTGGATAAAAAGAGCACTAGTAGTATATGTCAATTGTTGGGAAGGTCACTTGTCTCATGGTCATCCAAGAAGCAAAATAGTGTTGCACTCTTTACCGCCGAAGCCGAATACATTAATGCGGAGAGTTATTGTGCTCAACTACTTTGGATGAAGGCCACATTAAAGGACTTTGGATTCAAATTTGGACAAGTGCCATTGCTATGTGACAATAAAAGTGCCGTGAAGATCACCACCAACCCGGTTCAACATTCAAGAATAAAGCACATTGACATAAGACATTATTTCATTAGAGATCACCAAGCCAAAGGAGACATCTCAATTGAAAGTGTGGGTATCGATGATCAACTTACCGATATATTCGCTAAGCCACTTGATGAGAAGAGATTTTGCACTTTGAGAAATAAATTGAACATCCTAGACTTCTCCAACATGAAGTGAATGTACCTCCAACTATATGACATGCCTCTCTTTCGACTAAAGCAAAGGTGAAATTGTGTGGCATGATGCATTCATAGTTGCTAAAGACTTGTTTAGAGCATATAGACATCTTCTAGTGATATCTCTTGTTTAATTAGGTTCATTCATGAAAATCAAGTATTTTGAGTAGATATTATGCCACTATTGGTTCTATATCTTGTATGATCTAGTGGCTAAATATGACTTGTTCATGAGAATGTGAACCTAGTGTTTAATCTAGTTAAATGAGTAAGAAAGGGTCTAGTTCAATATTGACAAGATAACTATTAAAAGATGTGTGAAGAAGCTTGTCATTGGTTCAAACCGAGCTAGATTACTTATGCAAGTTTGCTAGTTTGAACTACAAAAGAAGGAAGTTTATGAAAACAAATGATCCTCAACTTTAAGTGGTCATCTCTTTACTCCAAGCTCCCTCTATGATTTCAAGTCTACACCAAGCATGATCATATACCTTTGTGGTCATTGATGACAAAGAGGAAGAGAATACAAAGATAACATGCATCAAGGGGAGAGAAGATGAAGATTAAAGAATAGAAAGGGATCAAAATTTTAAAGCACACAAGTAGGGGGAGCAAGCTCATGAACATGATTGTTTGCATTTGAATGTGCATATTCATATGATTGCTTGCATTTGCACTTAGGATTGTTTATTTCATAAGTGGTATCTCTCTTGCTTGTGTGGTGTTTGCTAGAACAACACTTGATTGATGAATTGACTACTAGCATGCATAGGATCTAGCTAGAAGTAGCATCTCTTGATCTATTCAAGTATTTTCTTAGTGACATCTAGAAACCATGCTTTTAATGTTGATTTCACGTGGTTTCTAGCTTGTGATGCTTCTAGTTAGTCTCAGTGCTAAGGATGGTTGACAAATGGCGTACTCATATGAATCACGCTTCAAAGGTCCATCTTATAATCCTTAGCATCATCTTGGTAGTAATGGTTCTCCCATAATTCTAATCCAATATATGTGTAAAGCTTCTAATCCAAACTCTTAGCACACATATAGGGAGAGCTAGTACTACCAAATCGGTTTTGCATAACTTGTCCATACCCTTCAATCATGGTTGAACAAGTGGTGCAAAGCTAAATTCATTATTAATTCACATCTTTGTGAAGGTTGTCATCAATTATCAAAAAGGGGGAGATTGAAAGCCCTAGTTTAGTTTTGGCTAATTGATGAAACCTTGAACTAATCCATTTGGTTAAGCATGTGTGTAGTCTTAGCATGGATGGTCCACTCAAGATGGAGCAAGATGATGGATGGTGATAACCATAAGTGCTTCAAGTGTGTAAGAGGAGATGAAATGTAGGCAAATGGGCTCAAGGCATAGGTATAACCAATAGGGTCATTTGCTTTCGGTACTCAAGACACCATAGAGGGTGTGAGTACATTTAGGATCGATAACCGTACTATTAAGAGGAGTAATCACGTGTCAAAAATAGATAGCCAAGTGCCACTAGATGTTTGACTTCATGCATTGTATTAGAACCTAGTGTGCTAACCTAACTCTTGCAAAATTCATTTGAAAAATGCTAACACACGTGTATAAGTAGTGAGACACTTTGGTGTTGGCATATGAAAGGTAGAGTTGTTTGGGGTTTGGGTGAAAACCCCTCCCGCCGAGCTTGTGAGGCGGGACTCGGAGATTTTCGAAGTGAAATAAGCTCTTTCAGAGCATCGGACGCTGGGTCCCGAGGCGTCGGACGCGTCCGATGATCCTGTGAGGATTGGCGCTACACACTTCTTGCATCTGCGCGTCCGACGAGTTTTTTTCTGCGCGTCCGATCCAAAGCAAATTTCTGTCAGAATGCTTGCCCTTAGTTCATCTGACGCTGGAGCGTCCGATGCCACCCCATCGGACGCGTCCGATGGGTGTGTGCCGGTTTTGGGACCTTACTGAGTTGCGTCAGGTGGCTCCCCCAGCGTCCGACGTGTTTCATCTGACGCGCGTAGTTTCTGAGCGTTCGTGCGTGCATCGGACGCGTCCGGTGCGTGTCACCTGAGCGTCCGGTGCCTCCTCAGTGCGCGGGTAACGGCTAAATTCAAATGAGAACACGTGGCGACGATCTGTGGCTTGGGGGCAGGCGTCGGACGCGTCCGATGCTAGGCATCTGAGCGTCCGACGGCCCCGAGTCAGCCCCACCTAGTGCATAACGGTTGGTTTGTTTGAGTGGTGGGTATATAAGCATATTGGCCGGCTTGGGGAGCAACACTTGCACATTTTGATCATTCTTGAGCACCCTAGAGCTGAGCCAACCTCCTTCCTCTCATCTTGCTTGATTGCTTGCATTCAAAGAGAGATTGGGGGAGATTCTAGAGCATTGCTTGTGAGTTCTTGCATCTAGTGGCACTAGTGATCATTCTCGCTGCGTGATTGCTTATTCTCTTGGTGGTTGCCACCACCTAGACGGTTGGAGCAGCGAGGAGAAGGAGTGAGCAAGCCCGGTGATTGTTCTTGGCCACACCGATGAGTTGTGAGGGGTTCTTGACCTTTCCCCGCGGAGATTGCAAAAGATACTCTACTGGAATGCGAGTGTCATTCAACTCCTAGCCATTGGTAGGCTCTTGTGGCGCCTTGTGAGGCTCGGTGTGTGATACCGATTAGCCACCGAACCACGTGGTCAAGGGGGATACAACGAGGACGTAGCGTGTTGGCAAGCACGTGAACCTCGGGGATAAATTAGAGTCTCCTTCATTTTTGTGGATTGATCCTTCGAGATTATATTGGTATTCTTGTTGATTGGCTTTTCATATTGCTATTGATCAAATCAACAAGACGGTGATTGACTTCATCCACAAGGCTCGGTTTGCATACCTTGATCACCCCTTTTACTTGTGCAAGTAGCATATTTTGTTGTGTAGAGTAATTTGATTGCTAAAGACATTACTCTAGTGTGCTCTAGTATATTAGGTTGGTAGTTTGTTGGTTAGGAGACTTGCAAACCCCCTCTCGTGTAGGCTAGCGCAAAATTAAGTTTGAACGCCATCTTTGTCACTAACCGGTTCATCTAGTGCTTTTGTAGAAATTTTAATTAGGTTATTCACCCCCTCTAGCCAATTGAGCCTTTCATAGCGGGCTAGTGATTTCCCTGCACCCGTAAGGGGTTGGGCTACGGCGACCCTAGGGCGAGCAATGGTAGCAACAATACAAGGTGAACAAGAAGACTGCTGTGCGGTATGATAGAGGAGGAAGAAGGTGGGTGGGGGAAGAAGAATATGTATGACCAAGTATCTAGGTTAAAGAATTAAGAATTACTATAAATACTATATGATATACTAACCCTTAAATAATATAGTAAGATGTGAGCTAATAAATTGTCTCAATTGTTAAAGTTGTCCTTAGAGCCTGTTGACTTTTCTTGATCGTTGAAGAACCAAAATAGTAGAACTTAGAACTAGAGGATGAAATTGGAATCGAACATTTCCATTTCGATTACTTTGATTTTAGTATTAGATATTTTGGTTTAGTTTTGGATCATTTGCTAATTATGTTTTTTGTGTGACTCTACTTGTTTGAACTAGTTTCAGTTTATTTTAACTTGTTCTTTCTCACATAATAAGTCAAAAGCAGCCGGTTATACTATATTCCCTCCTTCTAAAATATCTATCGTTTTCATTTTTTAAAAGACAACTAGCGACAATTTTTATAAATAATAAATACCATCAATTAGTATCATAATTAGTATAATTAGAAAGGTTTTTGAATCTATTGTTTTAATAAATTTATTTAATGATAAATATTACATGTATTTTTTATAAATTAAATTAAATTTGTGACACGATAAAAAAAACGATAGGGCGCAAGATACAATAGAATTTTTATACATTTCGGGGTACGCACAATGGGTCTGCAATCAACACCCACATGGCGACATGCCTAACGCGTTTGGTCAAACCGCCATCTATTGACACCATGTCCCACATCGAAGTCGGCTAAACGAAGGAGGTGTTTGGATGGTGTGGAAAAAGTTAAATGCGTGTCACATCGGAATGTCGGAGGGATGTCGGGAGGGATTTCAAATACTAATAAAAAACAAATTATAGAACTCGTCGGGAAAGCCACGAGACAAATTTTTTTAAGTATAGTTAATGTCATTAGCAAATATTTACTTGTAGCAGACATTGTCAAATCATGGACTAAATAGGCTTAAAAGATTAGCCCTCGCAAAGTTATCGTAATCTGTACAATTAGTTATTTTTTAAACTATATTTGATACTTCATATATGTGTAACTAGATTTGATGTGACAGGACAAAAAATTTTCCTCCCCATCCAAACACCCCCGAAGTTTACTACTACCTAGACGCGTCAGCCGTAATCCGTTAGCTGCTCAAACCTCACTGACAACTTGGACCAGACCAAGGTCATAACATCACAACCCCACCTGCCATACATCGGGCCGCTTGAAGCCC
>JADLZL010000217.1:0-43640 GCA_015844335.1 Chrysopogon serrulatus | reverse complement strand
AACACTAGGAGCACTCCAACAAGCCACGAGCATTCTACTTGAGCTGCTCTTCGCGATCTCCTGCAGGGATGGACACAAGAGCCCCTTACAATTTCTTGATCAGAGGTAGCAACAATCACCACAAGCCTTTGAACGATCTCTAATCCACCAAGTGGTCTAGGTGATGGCAACCACCAAGAGTAATAAGAAAACCAAGGCTTAACCAATGATCTAGTGCCACTAATGCGAATCAACAAATCAAATGCACTAGATCTCCCCCAATCTTAATTTGGATTAATCACAAACAAAGAGATGAGCAGGAGGTGTTCTTAAGGCTCACACAAGTGTTGGAATGGTTAGAATGCCAAGGAAAACTCCAAAGAGATGGTCAACAAAACTATATAGAAGCCCCGAAAACTAAACATTGGAAGAGCCCTTGATGGGACATCTCCTAAGGCACTAGATAAGTCAACTGTCCACCTGACACACCACCCAGAGAAAGCGGTACAAGATCAGAAGATTTGGAATTGATCTAGGATTTAAATACCTTAACACATTCTCTAGTACTTACTAAATGTACCAATGGTTAGTGGAATGCATGCTCTGGTGCGTAAGCATAGCCAAAGACCAGATTAATCACCACTAGGGAGGATGCAAAACATGTTTTTCATCATCGGATTGGTTCGGTGCCCAACATCAAGACTTTCAGTGAGTCCCTTAGAAAACACCCCCTCTGTGAACAATGACCACTATTACTTCAATGTGTTCAAATGCTAAGCACCAGATAAATCTTATACTTAACGCTAATACCAATAAACTCCCAACACCATAGCACTTCTTTCAATGAGCACCTGTACCAGCCACCGAATAAATCCAATGGTGCTAAAAAATTAGCACAAAGTCACAAACTTTGCAACCGTTTCAAATTCGCTAACTTTCCAATGTGAACACCTTCACCTAGTGGCACTTAGATAAACGATTAAGGAATAGAGTTTTTCTCTTAATAGTATGACTATCTATCCTATATCCGATCATACACTCTATTCTATCTTGATTAGAAAAACAGAGCCTAACATATACCTTTGCCTTCGAACTTTGCTCCTCACACCATCTTCTTCAATGTTGAGAACCTTGATCGATTTGTGGGCATTGCCATCTTCTTCAATGTTGAGAATCTTGATTGACTTTGTGGACTCAACTTAGCTTAATCAACACTTAACAATATGTTAGTCCACTAGTTATAAGCTTCATAAATGGTACAAATTTTAGATTTAATGAAGTATGTATGACTGAGGTATTGGTAGCCATTTCGTTTGCTACTAATATTTATACATATCTCATATTTAACATGCCAGATCAATGATAGTCATTTTTATCTTCGTTTTGACAAATTTTTCTTATAAAATCTTTGGTACGATAATTTTTTTTACCAAGCAGACCCTTAAACCAAAAGTTCGTTTCGACGGAAGCTTAACGGCGCGACGATAGGCCACGCGGGCGCGGACGTGAACCCCGGTGCGGCGCACCATGCCCCCATCCGTGACCCACACTCGACTCCGCCTCCCACCGTAGCCGCAAGTTGTATCTGTCCTTGGAGCCCACTCCGGTGCTCCCCAATCGCACTCGTTCCATACACCATCCCCATACACAACAGCTGCCTATTGGCTCTCACGGTCCTACCTCCCCACCGCGCCCACCGCTGGACCCCCACCGTCCCGTGCACCGCGCCCACGCGCCGGAACGGCGATCCCGCACGCGACGTCGCCCACGAGGCCGCAGCGCACTTTGCTTGGCTGCAACAACCATTTCTTTTTTTTTTTTTTCTTCCTTTGTTTTTATCTATCGCGTTAATAAAGCGCGACGCCACCCAGCGATCTAGGCCGCCGCCTCCTGCTCCATCTCCCTCGCTCTCGCCGCCTCGTTCGCTTCGCCTCCGCCCCCCTCCGCCCCCGAGCAGAGCGCAGCCCGATCCGGAGGTGGGGATGGCGGACGCGAAGCAGCAGCAGCAGACGGCGGCGGCGGCGGCGGCCACCACCGGCGTCTGGAAGACGGTCAAGCCCTTCGTTAACGGCGGGGCCTCCGGGATGCTTGCCACCTGCGTCATCCAGCCTATCGACATGGTCAAGGTACCGTACCACCGCACTCCGCTCTGCCACTCCTCTCCGTGCGGCTTCCTTCATAGTTTCATAGTGCTCGTGTGTGAGCTTGGGTGGCGGGATCGGTGGTTGGCGCGCTTAGATCTACGGGAATGGTGGTTGGTGGCTACGCGAAGCAGTGGGTGAGATGCGGACCAGCGGAGTTCGCGCTTTCTTAGTTGGATCTGATGAATCGAGTGGGGCCTTGGGGCCAGCGTAGTGGAACTGAGCTTGCAGTTAGGTATTTGGGTGCGCTAAGCTTTAGATCCGTCGGAATTGCCGTGACTGGATCATGCGCGCGTGGAATGGTAAGAATTGAAGGTGTGCGTTAACTTGGCCGCGCGATCTGTTTGTTGTGGATGGTGCAATTCTCTCGCTCTAGCTACTTGGATCCATGGAGATCGGTTTCTCTGCTGTGATTTTAATTGATGTGAGGTCGCCATCTGTGCGTTGCTACTCGGTTCTATTTTGGTAAGATCTGGGTATCTATGGAGATCGTTAGCTAGCCATTGAATGCATTTCCATTTGTAGTAGTTCCTTGTTTTTTAGATGCCCTGTGATTTCCTCTTAGAAAAGGATAGCTGCAATTTGTGATCTAGAATAGTGGACTCGAGCAAATATAAAATATGTTATCATATAATTTGTTGCTGAGGATCCAACTCGTTGGAATTCTTTCAGTGACCTGCCCCCTGCCAAGGTCTATTGATGCTTACTCCCTTAAAAGAAGAACCTTAGGTCATAGGGAAAGGGAACCAGGCTTTTTACTTCTGTTCCAACTTGAAAATTAGCTTAGTACATGTCATTGTCAAAAGTCTTGATGGCATGCCTTTTTGGAGCTTTATACTTCTTTGCACGTGGAGCCCATCTTATACTAAATTCTTATTATTGTTTTTGTTTCTGTTTCAGGTGAGAATCCAGTTGGGTGAGGGCTCTGCTGGTCAGGTCACGAAGAACATGCTTGCAAATGAGGGTGTCCGTTCCTTCTACAAGGTTTGTTTTGTTTTCCTGGGTTCTCTGTAACTTTTCCTTATACAAAGTTCTAATACTTGTAACTTTGTTACTGACTCAATGCTATTACAATTGACATTTTATAGTCCTGAGAAACTGAACCATGTATTAATTTGAGTATTTGACCTTGTGAACTCCTATTTTGTTTTTAGATATCTATCTAATGCAATATGTACATTTTCTATCCAGCACATGATGCTGCATCTGCAACACTAGAATATTTGCTTGACCTTAAATGCAATACAGCATATGGCAATTTTACTCAATCTTCCATATTACAGGACATTAAGCCTGCATAATTGTGTTCATATGACATTTGTAATTAATTGGTATCTTGGATTGACATATAGCTTAATTTCTCCTATGCTTTCCATTGGCAGGGTTTGTCTGCTGGTTTGCTAAGGCAAGCGACGTACACGACTGCTCGTCTTGGATCCTTCAGGTTCGTATAGTATCTTGTTCTACAATCAATTGACCAGTCCTTTTGATTTGCTTGCACAATCTCTGAATCGTTTTAGCATATGATTTCCATTTGAATGGGTGCCTGTTGTAGTGTTGAGATTGCACCTACATATTGGTAGATTCTAATCGTTAGCCCCTTGTTGATGCCGAAGATCAACACAGGACGACAAGGGTGTCAACACCCCTATCAGATGTTGTAAATACAACTTTGTTTGATGAGCTGTGCTGTCTTCAAAATGGCTTTACCCTGAGTGCCATGGGGTTGACAGTTGTTCGTTTATCTGCCCCTTTTTTGTACAAAGTTTTTTTTATAAACGAATGATGCTACTTAAAGTTTTGTTTGATGTGAATATAAAATTCTGTTCCTCAAAGGGGCTTATATCTTTATTTTGTTTTATCTTTTGGTGTTAGGTGAACTATATGATCTTGGAGATACTTAACTACTATATACCGTGAACAAATGTTGAAATGTCCAATTAACTAATTTTATCAAAGTCATGCATGCAGATCTAAAATAAGCAGTGAATATTGCAGCTATTTTACCTTGGTTTGTGAAGTGATGTTTTATCTTCTTTCCGACTATAATTAGTATTTAATTTTAAATGGATATCTCGGATACATTTTTCAGGGTTCTAACTAACAAAGCAGTTGAAAAGAATGAAGGGAAGCCGTTGCCTCTAATTCAGAAAGCTTTCATTGGTCTCACTGCGGGAGCAATTGGTGCTTGTGTTGGTAGTCCTGCTGATTTGGCACTCATTAGAATGCAAGCTGATTCGACCCTGCCAGCTGCACAAAGACGCAACTATAAGAATGCTTTCCATGCACTCTACCGTATCACTGCTGATGAGGGAGTCCTTGCGCTTTGGAAGGGCGCGGGTCCAACTGTGGTGAGAGCTATGGCACTCAATATGGGTATGCTTGCTTCCTATGACCAGAGTGTCGAGCTATTTAGGGACAAATTTGGTGCAGGAGAAATTTCTACTGTCGTTGGTAAGATCTAGTACCTAGAAACCTTGTGCATTTTGTGCTATGTTACTGCAATGGAATCCTGATTTTCTTAGCTTATATGCAACTGACATTGCCCAGATCCTTCTGATGCTACTCAATTGTGCTTAATTTGGTCCATTTATATACGTAGCCATGTTAGCCCTGCTGTCAGTTTCCTGATGCAATCATTCAATTTGATTACAGGAGCCAGTGCTGTTTCTGGATTCTTCGCCTCAGCATGCAGTTTGCCCTTTGACTATGTGAAGACACAGATTCAGAAGATGCAACCTGATGCGAATGGCAAGTACCCGTACACAGGGTCTTTGGACTGTGCCGTGAAGACCTTCAAGAGTGGTGGCCCATTCAAGTTCTACACTGGTTTCCCGGTGTACTGTGTCAGGATTGCACCCCATGTCATGGTAAATAGAGAATACCTGGCTATACTCTGCTGGACAGTCCACCTTTTACCTTATTTTTTTCAATCCGTTTACTCTATAGCATATTCATCCAATGATAATTTGAATGCAGATGACCTGGATATTCTTGAATCAGATCCAGAAGCTTGAGAAGAAGATCGGCATATAGGATTGCCAGCCATCCGATACAGGGTTGACCGCTCTATGCTATTATCGCTTGACTCATAATAACATTCCAGCTGCTTTCACACCATGGTAGTTGGTTTTGGTAGACAAGTCTGGTACAATTTTTACCTTAGCTTACTTGCCAATTGTTATGTTGCAATAATGGAATTATTTGTTGTTGGGGGGAATTTTTTGGGGTGGGCATGCTTTTGTTGGCTGGAATGCAGCCATAAGGAGGGGGATACTACCTAGTTATGCCATTGAATGGAATTGGACCATATTTTATACAAATTTTTACCGTCAGGCTTGAGTCCTTTTGAACCCATTGCATTTGGGACACTTTTATTTGTAATGAAAATGATGGGAATGAATCAGCTGGGAGGTTATGTTCTCGTCCTGCTCGAGATCTTACCTGAGAAGGGTACGGCGTGGCTCGCAAATTCGTGCAGGTTATGGCATTGTTTACTGTGACATTTTTTTTTCCTGATAAAAATGTCTGCATGAAAAATTTTTCATGATACAAATTCATGTTAACATGCCAGTTCATGGAAGACAAATCTTGAGCTGTGTTGCGTCGGTATGTAGGGCCTATATTAAAGAAAACAGTGGAGTTCGAAACATAGGAGTGGATTACCCGAGCCATTTGGATTGTAGGAAACAAATTGCATGAGCAAATACACCAACCGAGCAGGGCAGGCTGTAGCCTGCTAGCCTGTAGAACAGTAAAACCGCTGAACTGCAGAAGCTAGAAGCAGAAGGGCCCCTGGCGTAACCAGCCGGCAACTGCTCGGCTACTGGCCCCCTCGCCGGCCGATGGCGGTGTTGCACTGTGACTCTGAGGTTGGTCTGCTCTCTGCTGCAGCGATTCTGTCCGCCGGTGAGCCGAGACACCGAGGACCCACCAACTATGCACGATGAGGAGAGGCCTCGATGGCCGAGGTTCGCCGCCAGGCTGCGTCTGTATCCCTTGAATGCTGTTGTGGGGACGGTGAGAAGGCAAAAGACGCGGGCGCGGGGCGTCGAGCGTTACTCGCGCGCCGTGCGTCCTGAAAAGCCAGGACTAGACGAGAGGAGGCTGCATGGGTTGGGGCGTTGGGCATAACTGTGTTGGGGGGGGGGGGGGGGGGGGGGGGGTGTTGTGGGGGTGGGGGGGGGGGGGGGGGGGCTAAATGTGCTGGTGGGAGAAGATCTGTTCTCAGAAAAATTGGGCTGTGCCCCGGGGCGGGGTTGCAGCCGCGGGCCTAAATCCACCCCTGATTAGGTCCAACTTTCATTCTGCCTCATTAAAGTATCGTTTATATAGTACGATTTTTCTCCTTAATTCTGAATTACATATCTTACCCCCTAACTTTGGAAACCATTCAAATTACCTCCCAGCCATGGTTTACAGTAGTTTTGAAGGAAGCTGTATCCTTTTGTTTAGTTAAAAAATGTTGAATAGATGTTAAAGATTTTTTAAACCATAGAACATGTCTCTATGCTTTTTACAAATAAAAGTTGGAGATAGATTTTTAAACACCAAACCCAAATAAAATATTTAAATTCATGAAAATATATGTAGATTCTTCAAAAGAAATTATATTTATCTCTAGAAAAACAGAAAAACTATCCAGAAACCAGAAAAATACGAAAAACACCTTCGAAACTAAAAACTAAAAACATGACAAACCCTTCAAGAATAGAAAATAGATTTACCGATATTTTTAAAACTAAAAAGGGGGAAAAGTTCAAAACTATGGTAAGGAAGTGATTTGGACGATTTTAAGAGTTATAAGGGGCAAGGTATCTAGTTTTAAAGTTCAAACAAGCAGCAAAAACCATAGTTTAAGGCGGTAGAATGGATTTTTTTTTCTTTTTTGTTCTTTTGACCTTATAAGATGGATTATGTCCTATGTTTGGAGTTTTCCTTTTTTGTTTTTGTGACCTTTTAAGATCGCCTATCTTCTCTGTAGTTTGGGGTTATTCGGGCGCAATCTCAGCCCGATGCTGGCTCTATGATTGTTCGAGGTGTTAAGATATTCTTGTAACAGGTTGTTGTTTCAGCCAACCTTGCACGATTTAGATGGTATCACCTTATATTTCAAGAGTAAAACAGATTTTTGATAGGTATTTGTTTCTTTATAGAGTAAATTGCGTCCACCATACAACAACTTGATATATGGGTGCAAATTAATCCAACAACTTGAAAATTGCTTAAATAAGTATAATAACTTAACAGGTGGATGCAATTTAGTCCAATAACTTGTAAACTGCTTAAATAAATACAATATTTTGGTAAATTAGTACATATAGGATCCAAACATCACTAGCATAGCAAAATTCATATTCAATAGTTACTCGCATGAATTAGCGGACAATCAAGCAAGTATTAACATCCAAAATCAATAATTAACAATACTAAATTGGTTGTAATCTATAAAAAAATTCACATGAGGATGATTGTTGTTACAGCATTAATCTAATTTACTACTTTACTAGTACTAGTTCATAAACTTGTAAGACTAGAACCCTAGTGTATTGATAGAATTATTATGACCATGGTTATAAGGATTCGATCAGCTCGAAGATATGTTTCTTAGTTGATTAGCATGAGGAATTGATAGATTATAACCATGGTTTATCATGTGAATGTTGCTATTCAATTTTGTAAATAAGTTATTGCTATTCAATTTTGTAAATAAGTAGGTCATGTGAAACATATTATATTTTCTATGTCAAGAATAGAAGATTAGAAATTTCCAGTGCAAATGTGATAATCTTCTGTAGATTACAACCAAATCTAGTATCATCTAGATTTGATTTTGGATGTTTATACTTACTCGATTATCCATTGATTCTTGAGTATGTATTCTGTGATGTAAGCAATGTTTGGATCTTATATGCACCAATTTGTTAAATTATTGTATTTATTTGAGTGGTTTACAAGTTATTGGATCAATTTGAATGCACCTGTTAAATTATTTTATTTATTTGAGCAGTTTACAAGTTGTTGGATCAATTTGCATATACGATCAAGTTATTGTATGGTAAACGTAATTTATATATGAGAACAAAGAAAGATGTAGAGCCGAGATTATATATTGTAAGTCACACCAGGGATTTTCCCCGGCCTATAGCCGAGAGGCATCGCGCTCCAACATTCTCTCTACAAAAAAGCGACGAACTCAGCCGCTTTTAATTTGTATAGACAGAAAACTATACGACACACCAAACATTTTGGTCCTACACTACACATCCCCAGAAGGTACATACGCAGCCGATGAACCGGGGCGGCGGGGTGTTAGCGCGCGCGGCTAGCTAGCTGGTCGCCGCGGCGGCGGTGGCAGTGGCGGCGGCGGGCGTGGTTTCGAAGTAGCAGAGCCTGTTGTCGGCGAGCTTGGTCCGGTACGCCGAGGTCTTGTACTCCCTCCAGGTGAACTCCCTGTAGCGGCGGCGGCCGCCCTCCCGGTCCACCAGCCCCAGCAGCGGCGCCAGGCGCTCCCGCGGTGGCGGGCCGCCGAAGAAGATGACCGACACCCGCGGCCGCGCGCTGCTCACTATCACCCGGTGCCGCACGCTCCGGAACCGCCCGTTGGTCAGGACCTGCATGCAGGCACATTATTATAAATCGTTGGGGTTCGTTCGATTATTAACCGTGTGCGCGGGACATGGTTTGATGAAGTGAACAAGGATTGGTACACTAGCCCGCCCCTGTTAACAAAGCACCGACCCACCGGCCGGCAGCAGTACCGTACGGGGTTAGACCAGAACGAAAGGGGTTTTTGCTTGAACGCCACTTGAGGCATCCATAAGATTCCCTCAGACATTACAGGTCATCACAGCCGGAACGGATTGACATTGAAGGCAAAGGACAGGTGAGCGAGCATCGCAGGTTGGGAACCTGTTCCGTGCCGTACAGACTACAGAGGAACCAAGCTTTTTTGCCTCTCAAAAAAGTAACGACTTGATGTGTCGGGTCGGGGAACTAGGCAGTCGCTTTCGTTCATCGTTGTAAAGTGTCATTAATTAAATCAGGTTACTAGCATTAGTAGTAGGAGTACTGTATAAAATGGGAGTACTATACATGCTCCGTACCTGCAGTGCGTCGCCGACATTGACGAAGAAGGACCGGGTGTCGGAGGGGACGGAGACCCAGGTGCCGTCCCGCAGCGAGATCTCCAGCCCGGCCGTGTCGTTGGAGCGGAGCACGGAGATGATCTGCGGGTCGGTGTGCTCGCCGAACCCCGTGAGCCGCCGCGCCGGCCTCACGGACTCCGCCGCCGCCGTCTCCGGCCGCGGCGGGTAGTGGTTCACCCTCAGCATCGAGTCGCTGTCGCCGTCCAGCACCAGCCGGCTGAACACGCCCTCGTCGTCCAGGCCCAGCCCCCGCGCCATCAGCTCCAGCACCGCGCACGTCATGCGCCGCACCGCCGCGATGTACTCGTCCAAAACATCACTGCAAAACACAATGGGAGCGAGAGACACCATGAGTTTGACATTTTCCTTGCCACGTTGAGCACCCGGTAGGTAGGGGCTGCACACGTGCACCCACGAGTCCGACGCGCAAACCACACGTGACGCAAATTCTAGCTACTCGTACTTACACAAAAAGGCTCGTGCATCTGGTCCGCCAGCTCAAAGTTCTACTCCTATATGATTTGGACTTTAGAAAAGCCTACTGTACATCATGGTAACAAAAGAAGATTCAAGGCTAAATTGGATAAGAACAGTGACTAAGCAAAGCAGCAGGGGATATGGAGGCAGCCGGCCCGGCTGACACGTCCGCCTGCGGTCGATCTGCCGGCCGGGAGCAGGAGGTCGGCCAGGCGGTGAGTGAGCTCGGCCATGCGGTGCACGCCGAGGTGCATGCACCGGACACCAGGTAGTAGGATTGTACTACTGTCAGTCCTATGTTTATTACGCAGGCAGCAAACTTTTTTCAATTCTCCCGCCATTTACTTTGTTCAATTTTTGGGGGTGTTGCCGGCCCATGGAGAAGGGAAAATTATAAAAGGCACCATATATGTGCCACTAATTAATTAACTCACTACATTTTAAGTTCTCACTACATTTTAAGTTCTCTGGTGTACAGCCATGAGAGGTCAAGCTAAGTTGGTCGAGTGCAAGAATTAATCTAATTCATCATGTTAGTTTCAGTGTGATGTTTTTTTTATACAAATAGCAAAAGCCAGTGTAACAAGGTTTTTGCTATTTTTTCGTGTGGACAAATATTATGTTCCCATCTCTAACTCCAATAAATTAAAGACGAATGCACATTGCAGAAAATGGCTAAGCAGTCAAGAGTGTGCACGGTCATGTGGATTTTGCAACAGCAGACGAGCAAGAGAGCAGGCCAGTGTGATAAAAAGTTTTATCAGCTTATTCACTTCATCTAAAAAAACCATTTTAACTTATAAACTAACAGTTTTCTTCTCACGGTATTGCTTGTTTTGCTATTACCATCGCGGCGTTTTCTATTGATAAAGGTCATCATTACGTGAAGTAATAGGCAATGAGCATAATTACCCTGATCTATTCACTCTGCACCGGCTTGGACCCACACAAGCAGTGACAGCAATCTTGCCCTCATTGGCGGCAAAAGATAGCCGTGCCAATGCAGAATTTGATTTTACTACCAGTACCATTATACCATACAAACCAACGAGCGACGAACTCACCGGAAACAGGATGGCTCCGTGCCCTCGCACACGGCGGACAAGGCCACCGGCGCAGCCGCGGCGCCCGCGGCGGTGACTCCAAGCAGGAGGTACTCGACCCAGCCGAGGTCGCCGTTGCCGCCGATCCGCTTGCTGGCGTACCCGAACGGGCACCCGGCGGCCCTGTCCTTGTCCCGCTGCGGGAGCGCGAAGAAGGCGGCGGCCGCGGCGTCGAGGCGCGCCAGGAGCGGCGCCGGCACGCCGTGGCCCGTCACCTTGAAGAAGCCGTGGCCCTCGCACGCCCTGGCCACCGCGCGCGCGGCGGCCGACCGCGCCGCCGGGGACGCCGCCGCCGCGGCCAGGTCGACCTCCGGCACCGCGGCCAGCGCCGGCGGCGCGGAGCGCTGCACGGCTGGCAGCGCGATCTGCTCCAGCTCGCCCTTGGTGAGGACCACCATGGTTACTGGCGCTGCAGCTGCTGCACTGGGAATGTAGGTACGTGGAGAGTCGAAACAGAGGAGGGATGGTTTTGGTTGAGCTCGAGAGGATTTGGCTCGGAATCTTCAATCTTCTTGGATGGGGCGGGAGGAAGGAGGTGGTGGCCTCTGTTTATATAGGCATGGGAGGGAAGAGAGCAGAGTGGTCAGAGCGTACTAGTACTACCACATCTTGACGGTCGACTGACGTGTGTGTACTACGACTACGATGTCGAAAATTGTTTCAGATTTCCGACAGGTGCCTGCTCCTGCTTTGCGGTACTGTTCATCCACTGTTTATGAATATCTTTGCATGCCTAATAATCAGTGGATCTCCCGTTGTGATTTGTCGATGGAGTGGCAGCAGGATTTTCTTGGCAGTTGGACTTTCCAGCTGTGGCGCTGCTGTCCGGACCACAGTGCCGATGAGAGGGAGAGCTAAGAAGAGGTTGACAGTGGAAGATGATCGAGCCGGGCAGTCGAGTTTTGGAGTTAATCCATCCATTGCAATCAGCTAGCAGGTAATTAATCAAACTGCAAGGGGTAAGGAAGGATCGATCTGGTGGAAAGTAGAGATATTTGCTGTCTGGCTGAGTGATGAGTCACCAGTGAGTGAGTGAGTGAGTGAGTGAGTAGATAAAAATGAGGGTTGGAGCCTCAAATCAACAGTAGCACAGTAGCAGCGAGCGTGCAAAGGAGCCCCCCCAAACCGAAGCAAAAAGCGATGCAACGCAGACAGAGAGGACGTGAATGGGGGAGCCGCGACCGCGAGAGAGAGTCCCAATCCGTGGCGGGGCGGTTGGACCACGTCAGACAGCTCAGCGGGTCCCTCCTTTCTGGCGCAAGAGCCGAACGCCGCGTGGCCGCCCAACCCATGGGCGTGCGTGCGTGCGTGGGGCGCCGCTGCCCGCCCGCAGTAGGGGACGGCCGCCGGACGCCCACGCGGCCTCCCGCCGCGTGTGCGTGCGTGCGTGTCCCAGCCAGCCAGCCCACCGGGGAATCGCCCGTCAGGGCCGCGTCTGCGTGGTCCATAGCGGCGGGACGCAGCGCGAAAAGCTGGCGGGACATGCCCATCCCATCCTTTGTGGCTCGGCTGGCAGCGGGCGCGGCAGACGTATGCCCCGCGTGGACGAATTGCGGCACGTTGCCACGCCGGCCAGAGGGGTGGGTGCTGCTTGCTTGCCTGCTCGGGGGCCACCACCACGCCGGCCGACCGGGCGGCCCCGCGGCGTGCGGGTCGGCGAACGCGTCGCGCGGGGAAAGGGGACGTGGCCAGCCAGGTGCGAGAGGTGGGTGGGACGTGGCCAGTGGCCTGCCTCCCTGGGCCGCCCCATCCGATCCCTCCGCCGGCCGGTGCCCGCTGCGGGTCGCGGTCGGTGCGGCGCACCTTGCTGCCGCGTTGGCAGTGCTGCTAGGACGGACCGCATGACCGCATCCGATCGGCCTCCAGCGGCGGCCGGAGAGTTCCGTCTGCTGGTGCTGGCTTTCCCAGGGACGGCCACTGGTCACCCGGCGGATGCTGCGCACCTTGTACTTTGCTTTGTGCTTCCCGCGCGGTTTCTAGACATGTACGGAATTGTTTCAGCATCTGACCCTCCAATCGACCACTCCTTCGACTTTTGTTACTCTAAAGACTACGAGAGTGTGAAACAAGCACACACGTACGAGTAGAATTTTTTTTCCTTCAAACTACCTTCAATGTTTTAACATGGTCTAATCAAGCTATAGACCTCAATGTTATATTATATATTACTCTATAGTTCACAACATTTTTATTTGACATCGTTCATAGGTTCAAATATTCATTATAAGTTATCAGATTTTAAAATTCAGATTTTTTTTAAAAAAAAATCAAACAACCATGAACATTGATACGACATGTACCAAATTTGTAGGATCTCAATGTGATGTATAACTTATAGTCGATAACTTTATTTTGTTTAAATGAGATCGTTTAGAGATCAAAATCTTCATTTTTAAAGTTCTTTGGTTATCAAATTCAAAATTTTGAATTTTCCAAGCAACCTCCGATTGAGACACGCAGCACGCCCTATACCAAATTTGTAGTGTTTAATGAGATCTAAAACTAACTAAAAACATTTTCGCTTGGTACCATTTAGGATCCCAATATTTAATAAAAGATGGCATGGCTAAAAAACCAAAGACACGTGAGGCCACATGCCACATTTGTGGTGCATTAACCAAACCACCATTTTTGAAATACTTATGGCGAGGGGGTGAGGTGGGGTTAAGAGGAACATTTTTTGTCCGGTATTCAAGTTCGATGGTGCTTTAAATTCAACAAGTTCACGGTAGCAAATCAGACTTTACTCGTGAATAAGTAATCTTGCAACCTCTTTCGATGGAAAATGCAATGGATTTTAGCTTTAGGAGAAACGGGAATACGGGTTGGTCAGTGGGAGGGACGGGACATAGCAATGCTCAGTTGCTCACGGTACATCTGACAGGAGTATGAAATACCTGACTTGCTTAGATTATGGTGCCTTCCCATGCCCAACGAAGCTGTAGATTATGGTGCCTTCCAATGCCCAACGAAGCTGTAGTCAATGTCATGCTCTATGGCCTTCTATGCAGTTGATGCTATCGTGACTTTTGTCACTGATGTGTGGATCCAGATTCCAGAGCCGATTCAGTGATTCGACTACGAACCTCGTTCCAATAAGGTACGGTGCCATCTGTCGTGGCTCATGCAGTGAACTCAAAAAATTCAAATGCAGAGAAACCTCATCCCAAGTAATGGTGATACAACTCTTACTCCACTGGTCACTCAGAGCAAGTTTAATAATACAGCCAGCTGCTGCTGGCTATATAAATCTTTATAGCCTACTTTTTAGCCCACTCATGTTACATCTTCACTATTAATATATGGCTTCATTTATCTCTCTTCCCTCTCTCTCCTCTTCTCTTTCCTCCACCTTAACATTTAGCCCACTTACAACCCCTTATTATACTCTCAACCCCTTATTATACTCTCAAGGGAGTGCTCCAAAATTGGGATATCAGTAACCCTCACGGGTGTCATTTTAACTTTATACAACGTATTATTTCCTATCAAGAAGAGTATTTTTTTCCCTGGAGTTCGTAAGGAAGATAGATAATATAAATCCGTCATTTTTGAAATAAAAGCATACTTCTCCAGTGTGCGTGCTCTAGAATGAAGAACTTACGGGCACTTTACATGCCAGTTGCAGCGACGTTGATATGGTTGTCACTTGTCATGATTGCAAACATATACTGTATGTCACCATCTCTGTATTCATTACCAGAATAAACTGATAATGTTAGCAGTATCAAGTATCAAGAAATCTAAAATAGGACAGGCATCAGTTACAAAGTCCAGTTCAAAAATTTGCCAGGTGAAATAGCACACATAATCATTTAATCCAGTACAAGAACAGCTAGTTTGAACTTCGAAGGAATACCACTCAGCAAGAAAAATGTTGTGGAACAAGTTATATTAGACTTTCCCCATCTATTTCCTTGATTTCATACCATCATGTCACAACATATCATTATTGAGCTCATGGAATCACTTTGATAGATAATGCAATGTGCTTCAATCAGAGAAGAGGGTCAAGAGGAAAAGCAAAATTTGTACACAGATGATCATCTATTCATCTCAAGGAATTACACAAAATCAATTAAAAGGACGATAGCAAGGCAATCATTTTCAGACAAGCCAAATTGCCCAAAACTTAATGAGGATGAAAAAGGGCAAATTATAATATTATATTGAAGTAAATTAGAACAATAAAAAGGAAAAAAAATGCATGTCTGCATCAACAGATTCTTCAAATAATCGGTAAAAAAAATCATCTTTCATAAATAGAACATATCTGCATTGACAGATTCTTCACACAGTTGGTAAAAAGATCACCTTACATAAATAGAAGTGCTAGTTCCTACAGACACTCTTTGTTATAAGGAAAAAATATGCCATCTACACAAAATAAGTAATAATGAATGGTTCATCTATAACCGATTTAACTACTGGAATACACTGATAGAAGTTACTGGAGTACACTGATAGAAATATGTCAAATGATTCACCTTACTCGTTTAATCGATGAAGTAAAATGCCAGACATTCTTTGACTGCATGCTGAAAAGACTAGTTGACCATTTAGCTAACTGAGAGACACTTCACCACTCGTTGGCTAAAATTTTATTCAGTGCTGAATCTAAAAAGCAATTCTTTACCATTTAACCATGGCTAAAGCATTAAAAAATCAGTGAAATGCTTGTAATTACAAGTAAAGCAAGCACTTGAGATATAATGCTCAAAATAAGGTCAAATATCTGGACAATTTTAGTGCAACACAATAAGATAATTTATAAAAGAAAGGTTCTTAGTTAATCTTCAGATTAAGGAGATTTACTTGCAGTATCCTACATTATGATAACACTGGGGCAGCCTCAAGAAGAAATAAGTAATGCATTAGCAATTATTACTGGAGATGACAAGGATATGCTAGTACTTACCAGCTAACATGAAGCAATTTGCTGGACCATTGAAGGACAAGAAAGAATGGCTGACACATGATCATACAATTGTTGAAGATAAAAAATCTTGGTGTAACTGCTAGCTGATTTCAAATTTTGAAGTTAGGTAGTACAGACTACAGAGTACAAAAAGTTGTATGGCCTTCCAATAAATACAAGTAAAAACCCCAAATCCTCAAATCAAGCATGACAATTCCAGAATCCTGAGGTCGCCTCCAAGAACAGGTCATGCAAGGGATTCTCAATTTCTCATTCCGCCAACTATGTTGTCAAGTATATTTGTCACAGATCTGTACTTCTCACCGTAGTACAACCGCTATAAACTTGGGAAAAACTACACACTACACAGAATGTGAAGCCAGTTCTGCAGACCGCATAACTGGAAGAGGATGGGCCTCTGTATTGAACACATACTTATCTAGTGGAAGGGTATTGTTTTCATCAAACAGCAAATACAAATATTTCAATGTTTCTCCCAGGAAGAAAGTTTCCATTTTATCTCTCGTAGAAGGAGGTAGGCTTGTGACATCATCCAATGATGTGTAACCACCAGAATCAACTTTTGTGTACTTCTCAAAAGCCTCAAAGATCTGCCAACCCCACTCCCTATATCTGATCGTGGAAAAGGAAGAAAAAGATTAGCAAACAGTAATTGATGCAAACTGAAAAGTAGGCAGTCACCAAAATCTTACTTGGGATCCTCTGTGATTCTATACAAAACAAATAGTGATTCCACAGTCTCTGGGCGTAGAAGATTGTGACGGTCAAGTGGTTTTATTATGATATCATTGATATATTTGGAACTTTTATTCCCACCATCAGGCCCCCTTTCTGTATCACCCTGCAGAAATCATAAGTTACTCATACGCAAAATCAAAATATTGAACATCATTAAATAAAAGGCAATTGACCAAACTCAGGAGTATATTAAGATGCACAGTGACTCAGCAAACTGTTTACCTCAATGTGGAAATAAGCTATTTCAGGAGCAAGGCCGGTAGAGGTCACAAAGTACATCTCAATGCATGTTTTGGCCAGATCTTCAGCAAGCTGGAGATTTTCTATATCTTCATCAGTTAACAAGTTACTTTCAAGAGCTTTTCTCTTGGTGATACCTTTAGTTGCACCAAGAGCAAGGGTACCAGGAAGAAAACACACCTGCAATATGAAAACATTCAGTGCTACCACAACACAAGAAAGGTCATAAAATCTTGGCCAGATAAAGAGACTAAGAATCTGAGAGCAAGAAAACAGATAATCAGCAACAGCTGCATACCAGGTGATCCATTTTAGGACTAAACCCACCACTTCGTCCAAATGGAAGCTCTCCAACAAATACCAACCCATTTGGAACAGTTTTCCGAACAAGAAGATGCTTGACCCCTCTCATTGCTTCAGTATACATTTCAAATAGATACTTCAAACTACTGTCACGATATTCCTCTTGCTGAACCCACACTTTTAGCAGATACTCATAATAACTGTCCCCTCGAGATCCTAATCGAATATTCTCACCACTAAATTGACCAGAGGAGGGGCTGCATATAAAGTTAAAAATGAGAATATAAAGATTTCCTTTAAAACTTGATTCCTTTGAGGACAATCCAATGTAATGGCATATCCAATGTAATGGCATTTATGATGAATTAGTTGAAAAATATACAAAGGTAGAACAGGCATACTTGATGTAAATAGGCACCAGACCCTCCACCTTTGGGAGTGTATGCATATGCTCTAACACCTTCATTGCCGCTCTGTCATACTTAGGATCCCCTGATACCTTGCTGAGGTAACTGAACTCTAGTTGCAACGTTGAAGCCTCTGAAGTGCTGCTTAAGCCATCAGGGGCTGCATGTGCAGTGTGGTCACGAAGAATGACATCACTTAAAGGTATAGCTGTTGGGCTTGATGTAAAAGCCATTAATAACCTGTCAGCTAAATCCTTTGAAACTTCCAAAAGTCGCTCTGGATTAGCCTTTTTATATGTTACTGGTACTCCGGAGTCACCTGCCCCTGGATGATCACCACCACTCAAATGGTATGCACTAAGAAGCCCTCCTAAGACACGGATGGTAGTCTCAAATAAGTTAACCTGCCCTTTCTCACTGATTCTTTTCATTAGGTTGTCTTCAATCCATTTTGATGCTTCAGAAACAACATCATCAGCACCCATTATTATTGCAGTATCTAAAGAATCCACAATAGTAGCTCCTAGACCACCTAAACCATCTGTGCCTCTGTGGCTCAGAGGCATAAGCTCATCGTAACCCATTGCATACTTTTGGTAACCGGACCATGCATGTTCAAATGCTTCTTTAACTTTCTTCTGCCTGGATGTCCACTCAGATGGAGACTGCTGAAGCAGAGAATTATTTTTGTAGATTTCATTTGGCGGGAGGCGTGGGGGTAGCCTTGGTGGTTTTCTCCAAAATGTGCGTATATTGGGAGCTCTCCGGACATTTTTATTCTGTACATCTTTGCCATGTAGCTCACTGGATACAATACCCTCTGGGCCTTTGTGCAGAAATAAGTACAATAAGCCAGAAACCATCAACAGGCTCAAGAATTTACCAACAGTGAACTTTCCACAACGGTATTTGCTGCTGTTAGTAGCCAAGGACTGTAGAAACATCTACACAGGAGAAAAAAAAAGCTTTAGACTTAGGGAATAATAAGAACTTTCCTAGTGCAAGAAACAGAAAAACTGATATAAACAGATGTCACTCCTCATCAAACAGGATAAACAAAGATAGTTAAATTACTACAGTTCTTTCAGACACGAAAACAGTATTCCAGTCCACAGATAAGTTTAAGACAAACAGAACTCGAAAGCATAGTCCAAATGATCATAGTCATTCTAATTAGTACTCCCTCCATATTTTATAAGTCATTTTGCCTTTTCTAGATACATTGGTCTTGCTATGCACTTAGATATACATTATGTTTAGGTACATAGTGAAATTAATGCATTTACAAAAACCAAAAGGTCCTTATAATTTGGAATGGAGGAAGTACTTCATTAATGAGTGTGTGAGCCCTTCGGATTAATTAGAATAACCGTGATTAGTGCTTCATTAATGTATAGGTAAAATCTAGAAGCACATTGCGGGGTCTAGGAATTTAAGTTCTATAGAGCACAAATAAGTTCAAATATTTGTGGATATATAACTTCGAAAGCTTACTTCTCAAGAAATGGATGAGGTGCAAAAGCTCATACAGACACGAGGGCAACAGCAATCATACGAGACCAAACTAGCCACTCACCAAATATACCACTCCAGGTCAAAGCTACCATTTGATCTAGTGAATGACCTCAAGCAGATCGAAACAACCTAGAGTACCAGCAGCGCTACAGAACAATTAAACATAGCAAATGCAACAGTGACTAGACCCGCAGATCCGAGGCCAGGGATCCCTCATTCAAACTGAAACCAGGCACAGCCCAACCAATCAATCGACCAGATCACTCCCCTCAATGAATCAAGTCACGGCCGTAAACTCCAGTTCTCCACGGAGATCAAGCTACGCACTAAACTAGAGCTAACTCTAGCCTTATTATTGGGAAAAATCAGCCTTTTTGGCAAACAATGGGGGTTCGTTTGGGTCGGGAGGGGAGGCACCGCACCTTGAGGCGAGACCGGTGGCGGAACTTGGCGTTGTTGTAGGCGGCGCCAGCGCCCACATCGCGCATGGAGTAAGGGAGGGGACCCGAGGTGCCGCTCATCCGCGCGGGAGCGGGGTGGGGAAGGGGGCCTTCTAGAGTCTTCTGGAAGGAGGTGGGGTTTGCCTGCGCGGCGTCGCGCGCGAGATCCGGGAGGGGTGAGACGGGAGCTGGACGCGGCGCGGACGGGAGAAGACCGCGACCGACGGCGAAGCCCGTTGCGGATCCGGCTTGTCCAGCTCCCTGCTTCTGTTTGCTTTACCCGTACTAAAAAGTATTTTGATTTGAATATTTTCTTTTCGCGGAACGAAATTTGTGTCCTTTTTACAAGCTACAAACAAGCCATCTCCTCTCAAGTTTTTTCGTGTAAATAATAATATTTCATCTTAGCTTCGTTCTCATTTAAACTTCTCCAGTTTTAAACAAAAAAATGTAGAAAAACTATACTAGTACTTACAATATTAAATTAATTTCACTAAATTCTCTATAGAATATGGCTTGATAACCCGTTTGTTTAAACTTGCAGATGTTAATATAACTTTCTAAAATCTTAACTATAAAACTAAAGAATTTTCAATTATCAATTAAACAAAACTAAACTATAATTTAGGCAATATGGAGTCACAGGAAATACTTATTCGGAATCCAAGTTTGCTAGTGCTTCGTGTACCCCACCTGCCATAGACAGGCATAAGCAACCACCATAATGCAGAATAAATTGAGCTAGTCTTAAGCAACCACCATAATGCGGAATAAATTGAGCTAGTCCGAGTATACCACTATTGAATATCTTTTTGAAAAAAATTAAAAACCTTACACAAATGTAGAGATATTTCTATGAAACATTTTTGATATAGAAACCCATAAGCGTTGTCATAAAAATGTTGGGATGTCCTATCCTTCTCTAGGATTTGAAAATTTGAAAATTGAAACCACTGTATCCTGTCGTAATTAAATACACATGGAGGTATAATATATACTATATGATTCACCTCACCTTGTTTTATGCCTAGCACTTGACAAATGATCATTATTATGTTGGATTGGGATGTCACGATGAAATTGAATTTTTACATTTAAACAACTCAAAATTTAATTGATCACAACTGATTGTGACTATTAGTTTTGTATCCAACATGAATTTCTATGATCACAACCATTGAAAGACACAACGATTTAATTCACATTTCAAATTTAGAGCATAAAAAAGTAGTCCGATATATATATGATCGCATTGGTGCTTTTTATATCATTGGTTTTATATATGAGTAATGTATTTTTATATACAAACAATGGCCATTGATGTTTATAGGGCGACATCACGATTTCTGTGATCATTGTTATGCTGAATAGGTCCACACGAAAACATCATGCATGAGATGAGAATCATTGGTTTTATATATATGAGTAATGTATTTTTATATACAAACAATGGCCACTGATGTTTATACGGCAACATCACCATTTCTGTGATCATTGTTATGCTGAGTAGGTCCACACGAACATCATGCATGAGATAAGAATCATTGGTTTTATATATATGAGTAATGTATTTTTATATACAAACAATGGTCCTTGATGTTTATACAGCGACATCACCATTTCTGTGATCATTGTTATGCTGAGTAGGACCACACAAACATCATGCATGAGATGAGGTTCCTCTGTGGACAATTTTACTGTCAGTATGAATGCCATAATTTTTTATGACAACAACAAGAAAATTAGTATTTTTCTTGACAGTTCACGATCGAGACGAAAAACATTTTTCTTGACAATTTAAATACATTTTCATGTCAATTCATATGACAGTGATAGAAATCTAGATCTGATACCCCGGAATTTTCTTGTTAGGAAAGAACAGATAAGGAAATTGTTTCTGTTGGTGCTCCCTCTTGGCAAGTATTTCCCAATCATTTTAGGTCTTCCTGTTGAAACAACGGAAAAATTGTTTTTCAATTTTTTTGACAGTAATTGTATTGCCGTGTCATTTTTGCTCCCATGGGGAAATTATCCTCAACAAACAAGATCAATCCCACCTAACTAACTAACCTTAAGGAACATCTATTAAAGTATATTTCATAGTCTTTCCTCTTTTTTCCATAAGGGCAACTTCAGTTCAATCAGGCAACACGAAAACCTTGAGCATTCGTCGTTTTATGTTTTATTTATTCTCATCAACAGTGGTATAGATGTGATACTCCGTAGGTAGAGCATTAGATATACTTGTATATCCTACAAATTCCAACCGGATCATCCAAATTTTGCTAAATCACTTCCCTAACCAAGAAAAGAGGAACAAAATAAATCTATTCCTAGCATGTACCTCTAACATACAGTCTCTACACCTACCATTCGAGGTCCCTCTCCCCACCATCGAGCAGCCCTTCACATGTAGGCTGTGATGTGGACGCCCACGACGAGCTGACCACTTGGTCCATCCCGTTGCATCCCTCACCAGTCATTCTGATATCTATCTCGACGCGACAGACTGGATATGTTGAGTGCTCTCTTAGCCACACATCCATACAACCTCAGTGGAAGGCATGCATTTACGACGAAAGCCATCGCGTTGCGTCCCCCTCTGCCATCACGTCTAGGCATATGACGCACTCTCTCTCCTCTTCTCCATTGGCATCGTCCTTCCAGTATATGAACTCCGGTAGCATGACGATAGCATTGACATCTAGCCCCATGGGTGATTTTTTTCTTCAACTCTGCTACAGCGGTAGCCCGAGCAACATCTTGTCTCGCGGACCGCTGCACGAGGTACCACCGAATGGTGCACAGAATGAGCAAGATGACGAGGAGGGAACCAAAAGTGATGTTGAGGATGACGATGGAGGTTGTGTTGCAGCACGAACGTGTGGCCACGGCAACCATGACAGCATCATGGCATGAGGAGTGTGGTGCATTGATAGAGATAGAGACCGCGAAGAAGGACTAATCTGCAGGGAGGTAGCTCGCGGCGATTGGGACTTGGGCCACCGTGCCCTGTGATGAAGACACAGAGGACTGCATGATGAGGATGGTGGTCGTGATGGCATTGTGGCAAGTGTGTGGGGTCGATGTTAATTGAAGGAGGCAGTGCATGCACCCGGAGATTTTGAAGGTATTGGTTGCATGCCATGGCTCAACATTGTGAGTGGTGCGAGGGAAATGTGGACGAGAGGCAAGGTTCTTGGCCTCTTATGGTGGGAGGGAAAATACATTGGCCGCCACGACAAACCCATTTAACAAGAATGTCTTCCTTTCTCTATTTTCTAATTTATTTTGGTTTTGTTATTAGTTTAATTTTTCTTATTACCATGTGGTATTTAAATATATTGATGTACTGATTTTTTTAATCTCTATCCCGTGCAGCGGTGATGACATCTCAGTGAGTTAAGAGTAAGAGAAGAGCAGTACAAATAATTGATGTGTATATATAAACCCTATTAGACAGATACCTTGTCGATTGGGAGAGAACGTGTCTCTTTATATGGGATTGTCATTAGAAGTTGCTAATAATATGATTATCTCCTAACTGATTATTAAAATAATTACAAACACTTCTTAATCAATTAGTTCCTTGTAGGCTTCATGTCCATCCATCATGCCTCAGAACAAAATTTTGGAAAACCATGCAGAAAAAATATAAGTGATATAAGCATAATAGGAAGAATTTGATTAAAATGAATAGAGAAAATAAAGAGAAATACCATGATATACAATCATCAATTTTATTTGGACCCTTTGAGATAAACCTAAAGCCATACTCTATAAAACACTCTAACCATATGATCAGTGTGTCCCAAACATTATTATCTTCTAAAAGCCCTTGTAAGAAAAATAGATAATTTGACATCTAACTTGCATTGACATACCTTAGTAAAAACTTTATATGGGAAACCCCTGTCGGGAAAAACTAAGAAAATAGTGTAATGTGGTGTTTGAAACATGTTATTACGAATCAAAGGGACTCTCTCATTAATCCCTGCAAATCTCTAAGTCCTCTAATTCCAATTCCTTTTGACATATTTATGAAATGTGAATTATGGCAGTCTTTGTGAATAAGTATGTAAGATTACCACAAGATTAGTTTCCAAGGTCTCGGTTTTCCCATTCTTACATACAAGCAACATTATTCTCTTGAGTAATCAGACCTTTTTAAATTTGACTAAATATGTAGAGATATGCTAATGGTTATGATAATGCATAATAATAATAATTATTATATTAATAATCGGGAGCGCTATTCTACACCCTAGGTGTAGAATAATATTTTACACCATTCTACACCCAGTAGTTAATACTGATAAATACTGAATAGTAAATACTGAACCGCGTTCAGTATAAATCAGTAGTTGCCGTCAGTAGTTGTCAATATTACGAAATACTGAGTAATACTGATGCGCAAATACTGAACAATACTAAATTGTGTTCCGTATTAGATACTGGGCGTAGAATATTATTCTACACCTAGAGTGTAGAATAGCACGTGTATATTAATAATTGTATATATTTTTATATAAATATATTAGGAGATACAAATATAATATTTTATGTAACTTCATCAAATTTTAAAACATTGACTATTCGAAAGGCCATATTTATGATTATTTTGTGCCGGAGCCCGGTACAGTCGAGCACTTCGATTAGTTGGCTGACCCAAATAGAGTTGGCCGTAACGACTTGCGAGTCCCATTCACAATCTTTGTGACGGCGGCCGGCGACGACCCCTCCAACTCCCACCTTGGTATCGCCGCTGCTGCGCCATTATCACCATCGCAGCGATGAGACCTCTCCTTACCCGCCTCTTCACCTCCACTCACATTGCCATGGCCTCCTCTTCCTTCTCTTCCTCTCCGTCTCGGCGGCTGGCCAATCTCACACGCCATCTCGCTTCCTCTTCTTCCGGCGAGCTAACCTCAGTGGGCGCCCCTGCCGCCGCCGCCGGAGACGCCGTCCCCGCGAAAATCCCACGCTCGGCCGCCTCCAACGTCCACGCCGCGGTGCTGGTCTGCCTCTTCGAGGACCCTAGCAGCGGGCCACGGGTCCTGCTTACAAAGCGCGCTTCCTCCCTCTCCTCCCACTCCGGTAGACACCATAATTCTGGCTAAAGCTTTTTTCCCTGTTTGATTTCCTCTGCACGATTCCTTCCTCGGAGTGGTTCAGTCAATTTCTTCTTGAAAATTGTAAGGGGAGGTGTCGTTGCCCGGAGGGAAGGTGGAGGATGGGGACGCAGATCCGAAGGCCACAGCTCTACGGGAGGCGAAGGAGGAGATTGGACTGGATCCGGCGCTTGTTTCTGTTGTTACAGTTCTTGAGCCTTTCTTATCAAAGGTAAGCCATAATTGTTGCCGGTACTAACAGGACATCTATGAAGGAGCTTTATGATTTTACCGACCAATTCTTGTGTAGAGTCGTATAATGATGGTGTAGGTGTACTAGCTATGTATTAAGTCAAGTTTTTTTAAAATATATATAAGAGGATCATAATCTTGATTCGTTGTAGTGCAAAACCTCCTCAAGTATACATGCTTGCAGCAATAAGATAGCAGAACAACAATTGGCATCAGGATATCTCTTACGTGTCAAAATTTGACGCCAAACTTTGATTGGGGTATCGAAATGCTGATAGTAAAAAATCAAATGTTATGCTCAACTTCAATTAAAATCTTAGAATATCTAAAATTGTATGTCTGAATGTGGAAGACCTTTATGTGGTAGAGCATCATTTTCTTTTTCTTTATATATGGCCTGTTTAACTTTAAGACTCTCACACATTTTCATGCTTTGATTGTACATCATGTAAGTTTTTTTGCTCTTCGATTAGATGCCATGTCATGAGGTATATTTAAGCTAGTGTCCAGAATAACTAAGTGTACAAATATTGGGTCCTAAGAATTGATCTGAATATTTAGGGAGGCAAGTGGTATAAGCTTATTGGTTTAGTTTGATAAGAATCAGAGCTGAGCAAATGGTTTTGGTCTAGCCATTGAAACCATGCATACAGTGAGAAGCAAGGGAGCACCAGTTAAGGTGCAATTGGCTGATGAACGAATTTTCAAGAAATGTTTAAACTAGGGATAAACTGCCCAGTGACAATGTAACATTAGAGTTAGGTAGGGGACCAAGTAATGCGTTCTCGGAAATTAAAGGGTTACATGTGCAATTTTCTCAAAAAAATGAGAAAAATACAATGTTGGGGGATCTCAGGAAGAGGAAGATATTCTGAACTTCTGACTGCACAAAATACTATGAATAAAAAGGAAAACCCTTTCCATATAAGCATGTAAATATCAGTATTAACCTACTATCAGGAAGAGGTGCACTACTGTCATGTAAAATCATTCAATCAACATTAAGGAACTGTCAACGGTCATAACTGGTGAATATGTTGTCAAAGGCTTGTTTCGCCATTGTGTTGTCAAAGGTGGGTTGTTTCACCCTGTTAATCATTTTTCTTGCACAGTCCCCCTCCCTTTTTCGTGCTGATGTCTCTGAGAGGGGATATTCAATGATCATTCAAATGCATGGGTGTACCTATATCCATGGACGATCAGAAGTCACACCCATGATCCATATGAAATACAATGAAATCTTCCTCACTCTAGTCAAGCTTAGGAAGTTTAGCTTTTAACTATGGCTGTGTTACTGTTGCTAGCTGGAGATAGCTTTGACATTTTGGAACATTTTGCATAAGCCTTACCTTTTAAAGTTTCTAGCAATGAAAGATTTACTCATTACCAATGAAAGATTTAATCGAATTAAAAAAAATTACCTTGGCAATTTGTCCAACTTTTTTGGACCTCTAGTTTTTGGGCCACTGGTGACAATGAAAAATAACTGTTATTAGACTAGTGGAAGTTTCAATATAAAAATGTCAGGCAAGGGGGGCCATGACCCAGTTGCCCCCCACTTGCTGCACTGAGTATATCAGTTTGACATTCATCTCTACTTTCCTATATCTATGATGTGGCACATGCTTTTCTACTCTTCCAATGGAAGTGCAAACTGTCCAGTACATATGCTACAACCTTTCTTTTGCAGAATGGCCTCAATGTTGTTCCTGTTATTGGCATGATCTCAGATAAAGCCTTATTCAGGCCTGTCTTAAATAAAGCTGAAGTGGAGGACATCTTTGATGCACCTCTGGAGATGTTTCTAAAGGTACTTCTTTCTCGATCATAATGATTTTGTTGATGTTCCTTAAATCCTTTTTGCTCATTAGATTGCTTATAAGGTGCGAGTATGAACACTGCATTGCATAGTTTTCACTTGTATCGCATCAACAGGATGACCACCGGAGAACAAAACAAATGCAGTGGATGGGCATAGATATTCCCGTCCAGTTTTTCGACTACGAGGCAGATGGCAAAAAGTTTGTGATTTGGGGCTTAACTGCACACATCCTGACACGTGTGGCAGCAGTCATTTTTGGGAGGCAACCATCATTTGTCGAACTTCCCAGACCCAAATATGCAAGTGCACCTGTTGCTGGCACTAGCGAGTCCAAACCCTGACGAGCATAATCTGGATAAGGAGCTGTTTGGTTTGGAACTTTGGTGCATGAACCTTGTGGTTTAGACTTATGTTTTCCACTATGTGATGCCTGGGGAAGGTACCAAAATTTGCTTGGTATATTTATCTACAGAATATAGATAGATGCAAAATGTATTTTGAGTATAGCACAGCAAATAATATTGACACATTTGCCAGTCTCATTGAAGTTTGGGCAGTAGTTACCGCTTTGTAGAAGAGGAAGGAGCCTGGACGCCTGGTGCTGCTTTGTAAAAGGAAATGTACAGTAAACTCCAGAAAATATATGTCACTCTCTAGAAATTAAATCTTTTTCTTATCAGCCAACAGTATTTTTCTCCCATAAAAAACAGTATTTTTTCTAAAAAAAAGAAGTTTCAAGCTTCTTTCAGCTTCTGCTTCCACTTATAAGCACAAGTGAACATTCTTAGAAGAGTACCTGGTACAAAAGGAAATGTACAGTAAACTCCAGAAATTTTATGCCACACTATAGAAAATTGAAGCTTGCGATTGCTGTCATACTAGAAGAGTGCCTGCCTGGTACCAATTTCCTTATCCTTAGTTATAATTAATGTTATTATATTCAGATACTGCCATGATCAGCTGATAGAGAACAATGGCCTGGATTAAATCCTACAAGTAATGCTTAGCTAATTTATATAAACTTTGATTAGTTGGAATAATTCCTGGTTGGAATCCACTACAAGTAATGCTTAGTCAATAGTTTTGACTGGGTCGTTTGTAGCCGCCCATTCTGTTGAACCTGCTAAATGAGTCAATATAGTCGATCACGCAGTTTGTTGACGTGAGGGTCCTCGCTGAAAGCGACATGGAAACAGCTCCCCCCACTCAATCGTGATTGATTTCAGTTGTTATTAAATTAAATAATAAATAATAATAGGAGCAATAGCACACTCAACAAGGTAACTCACCCACTACTATATATAAAATGATGCAAAACGATGAGAACATACCATTCAAGAATTAGCAGGAATCGCACCTAACTAATCAAGCAAGCAAAGGAAGAGAGGAAAGGAAGACAAGGCGGCCCGTGATGTGTTGCTGCGGCGGCGACGACGGCGGCAAGTGCCGGCCGCTGGGCTTCCTGCTGGGGCTGCCGTTCGCGCTGCTCGCCGTCCTCGTCTCCATCGTCGGCGCCATCATCTGGATCATCGGGTAAGTTTTGCTGACCTTGCTTCGATTTTGCCTTCTGCTTGCTTGCGTGTGAATTCTCAGCGGCGACAACACGGCTTTGCCGTGATCCGTGCAGGCTGCCCATCTCCTGCATCTGCCCGTGCTGCCTCTGCGTGACGTTGGTGCTGGAGGCGGCGGTGGAGCTCATCAAGGCGCCGCTGCACGTCATGACCTGGTTCACCTCCAAGATACCCTGCTAGACTAGTAGTTTGATTTCCACACCTAGGCTTTATTGTTCCTAGCTCCATGTACCATGGTCGATGGGTCATGTTAGGCGGCGCGGATTGATTCATGTGAGGCCAATTCAGTTCTGATTCTAAACGAATTGTTTCTGTCGATGAGTAATTTAGTATTCCTCTTCTTGTGTTTCCTCTTGGCTTGATTTGAATTTGACAAATTGAGTCTGATACTGTTCTGATCACTAATGCGACTGCTTCTCGCAGTTTGTTGGAGTTGACTAGTGAGTGAGTAGATTCTTATATATAATTCCTGGCTTTACCTCGTTTTTTCTTCGTTTTCTCTCTTGTCAGTTTCGATTGTAACTTTTCATGGTGATAACACACAGTTCTTCCATTGCTGATATGATGGACATAGTAGCTTCGTAGCAATTCAGAGGCAGGAACAAGGCTACGACAAAGCAGAATCTCAACGGCCTCTAGAACACGACAGAGCAGAGGGTGAGCATACAACTGGAATTATCCATCGCCCTGCCCAGGCGCAGTTTTGGAGCAAAGGAGGAAAACAAGAGAGCTAACACTGGTGTTTTAGGGATGGTTTGAACATCCGGTTTTCTGAGCCTTTGATTTTTAGATGTGCGGCGTATGTTATATTTGAGGGCATTTTTGAAACAAAAGAATGCAAAATTTGAGAGCTTGAATGGAAAACAAATACAGGAATAAAGTAGAGTTAAAACTGAAAAACTAGTATTCCAAAACACAGTAATGGACCGTTTGAGCTGTAGGATCAAAATGTCCCTAAGCATAAGCAACAAATAAGTTGCAACCATTTGATGCATTATAGTGTGGTTTAGATGCTTACCGATCATTTGACAATCGGTTTGTGCCTAGTGTGTATTGTATTTGTATAATTTGTTTAATTGTTTGTTTGTCTCTTGAGTGACGTGTTGCACTTAATTTTCATATATAATACTAGAAGCATATTTTGCACGTTGCTGCAAAACTTTCTTAAAAATAATAAAATTATTGCATGTATGAGTTAAATCTACATATTCTTGCATCAATTAACAAAACTGGGTATGAAAATAAAAAAATCAATAAAAAACTTAAGAATTACTTTCAAATTATAAAATGATGGAATGATAAAACAAATGCATAGCTTGTATATTTCTTATATATTGAATTTGAATATAGTTGTTGCACTCGGTAGAAATGATGTGGATGACTTGCATGTTGAGGTTGAAAGTTAGTGGTTTACAAATCTTAACATTATAAGTGGGATGACGTGGATAGTTAGTGAGAAAATGATATCGATGAAAAGTGCATGTTGAGATAGAACTTGTGACATGGGATTTAAAAATATAAAATAGATATATTGATATAGATAAAATTTTATTTTTTCACTAACACTTGTTTTAATCTAATTCCCATGGTATTCCTCGCATACTTGTGTTTGAAACAAGACCCCACATGGATATATTCCACTAATGTTTTTCAAATGCTTAAACCATTTAATGGGTCCCCCGCATTTTCAAAACTATCTTAAACTGATTTTTAGTTTCATTGGTCACCAAAACATGCATGATTTTGAAGGAAAACTCAAGAACCCTTGGGAGTATGACCCTTAGGTATAGTAAGGGTGAGAGGTTCGAGTGGATGAGATTAGCCTCCCGTACTGGCCGATTCTAAAAATTCGTTTCTAAGCAAAAATCTAGCAAAAACTGCATATCATATAGATTACATATGGTCCTCCGAAACATGCATGATTTTGTGAAGGAAAACTCCTAGAACTTTTGGGAGGGGGGATGACCCTCAGGTATAGTAGGGGTGAGGGTGGATGAGATTAGCCTCCCGTACTGGCCGATCGTATAGGTTAGTGACCGTGTTTTCTTTGATAACCGTTTCTAAGTAAAAACCCGTTTCTAAGTAAAAACCTAGCAAAACTGCATATCACATGGATTATATGTGGTCCTCCGAAACATGCATGACTTTGCGAAGGAAACTACTAAAACTCCTGGAAGGGGATGCCCCTCGGGTATATTAGGGGCGAGAGGGTTCGGTTGAGTGAGACCTCGGGTGAAATGCTTCGAAAACAATAAGATTTACGATGACCCTCTAACGAGGCTCCACCGAAAGTCGATCACTCCCCCGGCCGGAGAAATGGTTGGGTTGAGTGAGATCTCAGTGAAATGCTTCGAAACCATTAGAACATCCCACTAGCACATGCCACTAACTTGCCATACAAAGTGTCCACATCATCATCCACTAACACATCGAAATACATGCCATTATGTATTCATTCAAGCTATTCACATTAGCAAACTACATCATACCCGCGGCAACGGGCGGGGCATCCTACTAGTATAAGATATATATATATATATATATATATAAATATAGATATCATGTCATTTTTCACTAACACTTGTTTCGGGGTTTCCTTCTACATACTTGTGTTTGAAACAACCGGTTATTTTACCTAGCAAGTGTTACACTCCACTCATGTCCTTTTCATGGTCAAAGTTTAATGGGTCCTAAACATTTTCATTTCTATCTTATTGGGACTTTGGTTTCATTGATCACCAAAAGGGGTGATTGAACACATCAAGACCCTTGATGAACATAAGAACATATGTCTAACTTTTTTTTTAGGGTTGATGACAAAGAATTAGTCCATTTGAAACCACTTGGTTTCTTGTGACGTAGTGATTAAATTTGGATATTACTCTAGGATATTCATAAATGCTAAGAACATACAAGTATCCAAATGTGTTCTTGTGTTGGAACCACTTAGACTTATTGTTAGGGCTTTTATTTATCTTTGAACACACTATTAAGTAGTGCTAAGACTAGTAACTTGATCAAAATTGGAGTTGATCATTTTGATGCACACACAAGATTATTCCAAGTAAAGTTGATCAATAGTGCTGATAACAGATAGCTAATAAGTCTAGAATCTCAAAGAAGTTGAATTTGACAAGATCAGACTTCATACAGAGCCAAAATTGATGTTTCAAGTGTAAAATCAGTTCATAAAATCCATTGAATCCTCTAGTGACATCATTGTAAGGAAAGTGACACATATCCAAGGACATTAAGTGATTTTGGTGATTGAATCACAACATGATCAATTAGACTAATGTTGTGCGCTAGGATATAAGGTTTTAGTCCTAAGCATATTAAGACGGACTTGGCTACCGTAGTGATCAACACCTCAAGCAAAAGCAATTAGAAGTTTCCTTGAAGACCTCCAAAGACAAGCAAGAATTCCAGAAATTCAAGTAAAAGAATCATGGATGAGACACGAATAAATGTTGATAACTGGGCATGCACACCGAAGCTCGCCGGTTATAAGGATTGGAGTTTAGAAGCTCAATGCGACACATTTTAGGCACAATTTTTTGTTTGGAGAGGGTATTTTGTTAGAATGTATGTAGACAGGTACGGACCTAGTGCATTAGGAGTGAAGGCACAAGCTGCCACTCAAATTCTCAGTTTTCAAGGGAATTATGCTCTTTGCATCATAGCTATAGAGATTTAGTAAGAATGGTGCCGCCACCCATTTTGTAGCTGGGTGCACTTTAGGATGGACCATTTTGACATGTGACATGTGTTTTGACTTAGTACAGGATTGTTTGGCTACATATACAAGTGGTTTGGTTGTTATTGAGGTGAAATTAAGTTAAATTTCACATCAATCCCTAACAAATCATCTGGATTTGAGTATATTTGTATGCAGCCAAATAAGGCTACCTAATTCTCTAGAGAGAGAGAGAGAGAGGTTAACTTCTTTGAATATGTTTTCACGTCAGTCCCCAATATGTGCGATAACACAGCACACAAAGTCCACCGTGCAGGCAAAATCCATGCCTGGAGACGATTCTCATCTTTATTCGCTCGACACTGCAAATCCTAACCGATGGTCAGACCAATAACCATCATAGGCTAACTTTGTTAAGTAGGCCAACTATCCCTGTAACGGAATGATGAACCCAGATGTCCTTTTCTACCGACTCTGTCTTCCCATCATCACAAGATCAGTAGCCACGTAATCACCTGAGCTACATGCCTTTTATTTTATCGCTGTTTCAGTTTTCCAGCTCGGGCGTCGCCTTTCCGGGTTTCCACATACAGTGGATAGATTTCAGCTGAAGGCGGCTTTGGCCGGAGGCTCCCCTGATCCAAGGACCTTTCTTTGGCCGCCACCTTATCATGACCGATGACAAGTTGACAACATTGTACTGATAGTACTATAGAATACCTGAATGAACCTATATCATTCTGTTAGTGTGTGCATGAGCTGCTGTACTTGGAGAGACCTGTTCGGAAGGATTGCTGCTGTTGTCAACAGTCTAATGATCGGTGTCTCTGAATTCTGACGATGCTCCTGAACTCCTGCTCATTTTAGGTGCTGGATGCCCATCCTTGGTCTGCTACCCAAAAATGAAGGTCGTACACGCTGCCTCGGTTGGCCGCTGGACATGACATCTATCCACTTTCCCGCACAGCACAGCTGGAGCATACTCCTACTAATCAAATCCTTTTGAAGCCACTAAGCCAGGTTTAGCTGCCTGCACATATGCTTTAGATCGATCAAATCATGAATGAATGAACTATTGCCTCCATGTGCAGTGCAGGGCTGTGACCATGGAGCCTCGCTCCAGCCGAAGGAAGCTCCATGCCGAAGGAAGCTGCATCTGCATTTAAAATATTTATGCAAATAATAAAATAAATTAATCAATATTCAAGGTTGATAAAAGAAATTATAATAAAATAAATTATATTTATATAAAAAATTTGGGACAATCAAACATTTATGTACTGTACAATTTGTACAATTTATTTATTCGATCGGCTGTCCCAACCGGGAATACCAACTCCTGAATTTTTGTAATAATATTTACACATACCCCAACCAGCTGTGCAGATTGTTCGGCCGCCTTCTCCCTGCAAAGTAGGAGTACGAGCAGATCAAGAGTTGCTGGACCGGCTGGCTGCTCACTCTAGCGGTCTAGCCTCCGGCCGGAGCTGGTCCTGCTCCTGCCCCTTGCGCTTTGAGTGTTCAGCGGCGGCTGGTCAGCGAGGATGAGGCATTCTGTATTTTAGTCGCAAAAGCACGTGTGCCGTGTGCGTGCGCTGCTAGTCTGCTAGTATGTCAGTCTGCCTATGCCTGAGTATGCGCCGCATGCTCTGCTTCTGGTTCTGCTTCTGGAGGTGTCAATTGTGATCGTCCAAGTTGGCCGGCCTCTTGGGCCAGTGGCTCCATCCACCTTCGCGTACCATCCGTGCATGAACCGGCTGCGATAAGAACCTTCTTGGATCTCTCTCACCTCTGCTTGGTTGCGTGGGGTTCTTGCCAACGAATGCCCATGGTGGTCCTGTCCTGATCAGATTGTAGGACGATGCCCATTCGGAGCCATACCTGCTGCTGCATGCATCACGTGCAAGGTTTCATTCGGGCGTTGACGACCCTTGATCGCATATGGTGGCGGCTTTCCCTCGCCTTGCTGGGGTGGGAGACGCATGTTCTTGGCACCCTTGATCGCATATGGAGCCTTGTGAAACAAATTACTATGGATTAGGGCTTTTTTTTCCTCCGAAACCCAATTAAACAATCACATACACATGCACGCAGATGATGATACCGTATACTATGTCAGATCAGCTCATTACAGACGGGACTCAACCTACATCACAAACATGTAAAAACCATGTCTAAGAAACACATATAGACAAAATTTGTATGTAATGAAGACAAAAATGTGTTTGCTATGACTCCTCAACACAAACGTAATGTTTGTAAGCTCTGAATCTTAAATTTTCACAAATACTTGGAAATTTCTCAAATCTATATGATGGTAAAAATACTAAAATATGAATATATTAACTAGATGTCGTATATATCAAGATATATATTTGAGGAGGGTCTAGCTATTTGCTTCCATTGTAAATTTAGACGCTATAATCTGATTTAGTCGACGATTAGTATAGAGGCAACTAATTAGGATGCCCAGCGTTCTTTGCTATGGGTATGAAGTAAAAATGTAAGGAGTTTATAATGGTCAAAACTATGAAGTAATAGATACATATATATGGATGTAGTAGGTCAATTATGGAGGTTGTATCTTTTGACATGGTATAAATTATTTCACTCAAATCTCATCTATATGCATGTTTTGGAGGACCACATGTAATCCATGTGATATGCAATTTTGCTAGGTTTTTGCTTACAAATGGGTTAAATTTTTGCAAAAAAAAATTATCGAAATATATTTATGTGGGGTCTTATTTTGAAGAGTTTATTGCGAGGAACACAATGGTGCAATTGGATTTTAATTACGATACTTGGTTTAGGCGCTACGACTTTTTTTCTATTTAAAAAAATAGCTAGTGGAAAATAAATAAGAGCCTTAGTGGAGGTAACTCCTCTGATGATGTCAGCTGACATCATTCTTGAGCTCTCAACCAAAATCAGGATCAAAAGAATAGGCTAGAGAAGGGTTAAACATATAGGAGTTATAGATTCGATATATGTCGGCCATAGCCGCACGGTCAAATATATGGTAAAGATGTTTTATGCCTTGGAATTGATTGCAGCTGCATAATTAATTGTTGCTATGCACACAAACGTAAAGGTTTGTGCTATTTAGCCTATATGTGAATGTCTTCAGAATCTGGATCGGAAGCCAACAATGGCTTAGTATCGCCTCTGTTTTTGTAGAATCAGCATCACCTCTATTTCACGAGGAACAAAAGCTATACCTACTACATGATAGTCCTGATATTCCTTGCTACCAGTCTAACCCTAGCTAGAAATGTTTTCAGTAGATAAGCAAATTAAAGCTTATGCTGGAACAGTAGTGGCATGCACGCAGAAGATTAGAATCTCCATCAAAAAAGACACAAACATATGAGAGAACAAAGAAAAGAACATGTTCTGCCAATGCATGCTCTAGTCCAGCTTCCAAGCAATGTGAGGGGACCAAATTACATACCACAAGCACACCAGGCCTCCAAGAGCTGGAGTCGTCTGCAAAAGGAGTAAGATTACTTGTGAAGGTAAAATGCACACCAAAGCACCAAAGATATAAAGAGAGCCCTGGCTGGCAGTACAGAACCTTGGCCATCCACTAGTAGTTGGTAAAGTACCAGTAGTTGTTTCCATGTTGTTATCACTGTATACCGTTTTGGTTTTGATGCTCGATCTTTTGGTCTGCCTATAACTGATTTTGGTCCTCATTTGAGTGACAACGTTTGCAAAATGATGGGCCACACTGCACTGCCCACCCTCCAAGTTTTCTTGTGTGTGTTTGTCTCTGTTCAATACAACTTGCTCCCTCTCTCTATCAAAAAAAAAAAAAAAAAAACAAAAAGGGTGCATGCCTGCTAAGAATTTCAGGATTTTGTCCCAAAAAAGGGTGATGGTGATCGATATATATATAAACTCCTTAGTTCTCACCGTTACTCTGCTACTTGATCTGCAGCCTGGTCCCTAACTTGATTTGAGCCCTGGTCTCCTGTGTACATAAAACTCATAGTGAAAAGTTTTATGTTTTATATATAATTCGCATATCATTAATTAATCGCTCTTTGTGCAGTGTGGTTCTTTTGTGGTGTCAAGGAATAAAGAGGATTCTTATGTATCTAATTTGATATGAGATGTTTCTATGATCACTGACCTTTATTCCCTTCTTGTATATGCATTTGTGGGGGAACAAAGCGTCATGCTAGCTAGTTACTATTGGCTATCAAACTTTTGGTCCAGGTATGCAAGAACATGCAAGAGCAAAGGTCTGTGAACCACACCACTAGGCCTAACACGGATGCACGCAAGAGCTAGTAGTCGAACAAAGGTGATAAAAGATGATGATGTGAGCTCGCAACTGACGTTTCACTGGAAGAGGCAACAGATTTGAGGTCACCCAGTCGCCTTGCTATCACTCACTTTGTTCTTTATCTCGACGGCCATGGACAGTCCATGTGTGATGATATGTATGCAGAATATGCCATTTGGATCAAATAATTGGATGCATACATGCACATGCGTGTGCATTGTTGAAGTGAAGGTGACTTGGGTTCTTATCAGTTCTTATTTGTTGCATGTTCCTGCCAAGAAAAATAAATAAACTGCTTTTGCTTGTGGGGACATATATATGGATGATTGAGATTGCAAGCAAGGAATTGAATGTTCTTTGGTACTGATTCGTGAGCGATATTATTTCTACAGAACTGGAAGACTTGTTTAGTGCCATGCTTTTGCAGATGCGTGTTTTCAGGATTGCAGCATTTATTTGAAAACTGTCTTTGATGAAGAAGATAAAAATACTATAGCTGCAAAAAAAAAAAAAAAAAAAAGATGCTATATATAATTCCAGCAATTTGTCCGTGAGATCTAGGTCGCTTGGACTCCAACATGAAGAATAGTATAGCAGGTTCAAGTGTACTTTCTCTAATCTCCTATCTCCCACGTCTCTGTCGCCTCGCGGCCTATGACTCCCACCACCGCCGCTGTTCGGTGTCTCCACCGCTAGTCCCCCTCCCTCCTCCTCCTGCGTATCGCCGGAGGTCGGAGGGAGTAGGGACCCATTGTTTACTAGTAAGTTTTTTCCTATTAGATTGAGTCTTTAGGTTAAGGTTTCTCCATGCCAAGTTTCTTGGTATTTGAGATTTATCTCTTCCTCCTGCTCTTCTCCAGCAACGGCGAGAGTGTGGGGTGGAATCGTTTTCTCTATGGCGGATATGTTGAACATGAAGGCGGCATCTACGACATCAGCATCTTCATCGACATGACGACATGAAAACTTGTGTTTCCAAACGGTGCCATGAAGACGGAGATGATGCCGCCACCATGGAATAATTTTCTCCGGTCCCTTCTTCGTTTTGTTGTGGTTGGATCTGGCCACGATGAAGGACTAAGGAGAATAATTTTCATATCAGTCTTCCTTGTTCTTCGGTGGCAAAAAGAAGAAAAAGAAAGAAACAAGGAAGAAGAAGAAGTTTCTCAACTCCGTCTGCAGGAATGTTGGCTGTCCGTTGGACATCTACTGTCTGGCCGAAAACAATTGTTGCCGAGTATTTGCTTGTGCAGTCATCTAATACAAATCGTCAAACAGGTATGGTTTTGAGATCTGGAGAGTAGGTATAATTTAGATGAATTTCTGGATATTTGTGTAATCTAGAGAAATTGTAATGTGTTGATGTACCCAGCTATTATCTAATATAATTCTTCTTTCGTCGCAAAAAAAAAGTGTACTTTCTCTGCACCAACTTGTTAGGTACTATTAATCCCCCATCAACTTTGGTCACACAGGCAAATTCCGAAAGAAAAAAAAACGCCGGATCAATACTAATTCACCTATCTTTGCATCCATGCATAAGCATCTCCAACAGTTTCCCATCTTAGGTTGCCATTCTTAGGTTTTTTTGGCAAAAAACAGAAAAACTTTCTCCAATAGTTCCCCATATCAGGTTGCTATTTATCCCAAGTTGGGAAAAAGAGCCTCCGCGCGAGCATCCGACCATATTAGAAGAGGTGGAAGGATGAAAAAATAATTTTGTTTCTGTTTCAGGGTTCCTGATGTAAGTTTTCAAGAGGTGGAAGGCTATAAACATAATTTTGTTTCTGTCTCAGGGTTCCTGATGTAAGTTTGATCTGTGTTTGGCAAGTGAATTATGCCAAACTATTGGAGAGAGCCACTTGCCATATATTTTAGAGAGTTGCTAAATCACAAGATTTGCCAAGTGAATTTTGGCAAACTCTGAAAATTCGTTGACACCATGCATGCATGTTGCATGACATCCACGTCAAAATGAATTCAGTCTTATCTAAAATGGATGGGGCGTATATGAACCAAAAAAATCCACATCCTTTTCACGTCTGTGTACACATCCTTTTAGCAAAGTTGGTATATACTCCCTCCGTCCCAAAATCTGTGTACGTGAACAGAATATATAAATATTTATGCATTGGAAAGATCTTTAAGTCTAGTTTTTAACAAATTTGGTAAAATGTAATTAACTGGACCAACGTTGACAGCTGTCACCAATGCCAAACAAGCCATGGAAGGTGTTTAGTTGTCCAAGAACGGAGCTGTTTAGTTCGTAATGAAGCATAGTTTCGTAATTGTTTGTCCAAGAACGGAGCTGTTTAGTTGGATCACGGAACTCTTAGAAATTTTGTCCCAGCACAGCAGAGCACACAGAAACTCAGAAAGTAGAGACGTGTAGAGGTGCATCTGCCACAAGAGTTCAGGACGGTACGTACCTGCACGTAGCTTTCCTTCCCTAATGCAAGACAGCAGCTTTTGTTTTTTCTCCATCAATCCCTGCCTCTAGATAATGAATGACATGTGGATCGAGCCTGACAGCGTGTTCATTCATCATGTGCATCAGTGCATATCATTACTAGTACATGCATTGTTACTAGTAGTAGTCAAGAAAACAATCCATTGTTAGAAGATTCCATCTCGATCTCAATCGATCACCATTTTTCTCGTACTAACCAAAATTTTGGTTCATAATAATCCATTGTTAGAAGATTCAAACCATATGCCGGCCTTACCTCTCTAGAACTCATGTATTTATAAATAAAAAAATTATAACTAAAAATCAAATTTTAATTTAATTCAAGTCAGTTCAGCATCTTTAGACGAAGAGAATCAACGATGCCCAAAAAATAATTCTTTGGACGAAGAGAACTATACTAGCTTTTACTAGTTTCACGGTATGACGACGCCAATAAAGCTCGTCCGTGAGGATCCGAGATGGAAGCACAGCAGCAGCTAGGCAGTGCCAGACCTCAGCGATGGGAACAGGAATATATGGCAGCGTGTCAGCAGCCGGACAGCGACGCTGCAGCCGCCGTCCCGTCCCCGCGGCGGCGCCTATAAATCCCCCTGTGCGGCCGTCCACATGGCCGCACCGCCCAGACACGGGTCGCGCGCCACCCACCGATCCATCAGCTGAGCAGTGAGCACGCACGCACGACCTGGCGCTTTAACTCTCCCTGCCCTCAATCGTCGTCGTGCCGCGTGCTGGCAGTGGCAGTACACTGATAGCCAGGTAGCTAGCCAAGGCGGCGGCGCAAGTGTGATATGGCGACCGGCGGCAAGGCGGCGGCGACGCCGCTGCTCGGGCTTCTTCTGCTGCTGCTGCTGCTGTGCGTGGTCCGGCATGGCGCGGCGCAGCGGTACAACGCCATCTGGAGCTTCGGCGACTCCATCTCCGACACGGGCAACCTCTGCGTGGGCGGATGCCCGTCCTGGCTCACCACGGGGCAACCACCCTACGGGGAGACCTTCTTCGGCCGCCCCACGGGCCGCTGCTCCGACGGGCGCGTCATCATCGACTTCCTGGCCGAGCACTTCGGCCTTCCTCTCCCGCGGGCGTCCAAGTCCGGCGGCGACTTCAAGAAGGGCGCCAACATGGCGATCATCGGCGCCACCACCATGAGCTCCGACTTCTTCAGCTCCGTCGGCCTGAGCGACAAGATCTGGAACAACGGCCCCTCGACACCCAAATCCAGTGGTTCCGGCAGCTGCTCCCGTCCGTCTGCGGCAACGACTGCCGGAGCTACCTGTCCAAGTCGCTGTTCGTGGTCGGCGAGTTCGGCGGCAACGACTACAACGCGGCGCTGTTCGCCGGGCGGTCCATGGCGGAGGTGAGGGGGTACGTGCCCCGGGTGGTCAGCAAGCTCGTCCGCGGCCTGGAGACGGTGATCCGGAGCGGCGCCACCGACGTGGTGGTGCCCGGCGTGCTGCCCATCGGCTGCTTCCCCATCTACCTCACCCTCTACGGCACCTCCAACGCCGCCGACTACGACCGCGACGGCTGCCTCCGGAGCTACAACGGACTCTCCTACTACCACAACGCGCTGCTCAAGCGCAGCCTGGCCAACCTGCAGAGGACGTACCCGCACGCGCGGATCATGTACGCCGACTTCTACACGCAGGTCACACACATGATCCGGACCCCTCACAACTTCGGTGAGTATAGTTTTTCTTTTCGAATTATACACTGACACAGATATTCGGATCATATTTACACTCATCTCTATGAACGAACGCACACTATCCATTCATGCATGCATTTCCCTACTAGTTTCGCAAAAACCATTCTTGTGTGGATCTTTGTTAGCTAGCGCCTAGCTCTTTTTTGAGGTCACCGGCCGCTGGAGCTTTAGCTTTCGCTTTGTGTCGTCGTCCTTGCTAGAATCCAGTTGGCGTGCGGGAGTTGAAGTCTCAGTTATCACGGAATGTGAGTGTAGTGTAGTGTAGTGTAGCACAGGCAGGACTAGGATGGAAAGGGATAGATCCAAAGCATAGATGTTGGCAGATCGATGTAGATGTAAAGAGAGCTACGTCGTGCATGCATAGTGCATGCATAGTGAGCATGTTTGAATTTTGTCTTTGGATTCTTAGCCCACCAGTTACTCGTCCTGCTAAATTATGCCCTGGGGACCATGCATGCATGACCTTTGTCCAAACCAGTTTTGGGAATCAATACCCTCCTAATTGATCCAGTTGGCATGCGTATTATTTATTCATCATACAACCAATAATAGGATGAAAGACTGTCATCGACGACACCACCGTGGTGGCATGTATATAAAGCACTTTGTAATATACTAGTCATAAATTCAAAGCCACCTGCTGTAATTGGCAAAAGATACTCCAAAATAAGTTCATAAACAACGAAAACTAGTAAACTACGTCCCACATGTATATCCCACATAAGCCCCCCTACCACTCAGCTCAACACACAGCCCTTCTTTCCATGCACTGTCTGTGTTTCACAAAGGTCATTACTGATGCTTAGTCCACGTGACAGGGGAGCACGCTAGCGCACATTCCAAGGCATTTCTTTATAATCACTATCGTAATCAGCCCGCTAATGATAGCTAGTGTCATCGACCCACTTGTTGCAGGGCTCAAGTACGGGCTGAAGGTCTGCTGCGGCGCCGGCGGGCAGGGCAAGTACAACTACAACAACAAGGCGCGGTGCGGAATGTCCGGTGCCAGCGCCTGCGCCGACCCGGGCAACTACCTCATCTGGGACGGCATCCACCTCACAGAGGCGGCCTACCGCTCCATCGCCGACGGCTGGCTCAAGGGGCCCTACTGCAACCCTCCTATTCAGCACTGAGCTAGTGAGCTAGCTAGCTAGCTACCTGGGGGTGGCGTGCGTTAATAGCTAGCAGCATTATTATTCATGCGTGAGTTAATCGTGTGTCGTTTGTTTAGGGCTAATTGCCATGTGCATCGTCCTACCTAGGTTCATATAGACAGTGACTCAGTGAGTGAGTGATGGGTTTGTTATTTGGTTGTCAATTATTCATGGGGGGTAGGTGGTTACGTTTCGGTGTGCTGGGGACAATGAATTAATAAACGTGTAATGGACTGTTTGCAGTTAACTACAATGAAATGAGCTCACATCGATCGCTTCAAGAAAAAAAAATGTTAGAAAATTCATAAAGATCTTGTTTTTTCTCCAATGATGAAAGCTGAACTAAGCCCTGTCATCCACGCGAGATTATGAAAGTGAGAGCCGTTTTCTCAACTTTTACACAACACATAGTTCACAGCAGTTTCTCCACAACTTAGCAAAATATTAGTTCACTAGTTGTCTCAATTACTAAAAATAAACATAGCATTGTCGCTCGACCAATCCAACTAGGGCTGATGCCACCACATGTTTGCCTCCGATAGATCTCTCGATAGATACAAAGCTCGTTGGGTGGTGTGGGGATTGCTCCCCCGGGTACCCTCGGAGAAAGGGCCTAGGCCGACCGGTCAGGCGAGGCCCAGCCCGTGAAGACGAAGCCTGCGCGGTGCATGCGACCCGATTGGAAGACAAGATTGATCCGCTCGGATTAATAAAAGGATTAGTTACCTTGTAAAACTGGATCTCCCGGTCGGCTGATTGATACGCCGATCGGGAAGATCGGATCTGATTGATCCTGTGACCCTGCCCCCCGGCTATATAAGGCGGGCAGGGACCCCCCTCGAAACAGATCACCTTTCACCATAATCAACCACCAGAACACAGGACTAGGGTTTTACGTCATTCTGACGGCCCAAACCTGTCTAAAACTCGTGTCTCGTGTTACTTTCTTGCTCTTGATCTCGCGCACCTCACCACCCTCGATCTCATCTACTACCTTGGGTACCCCCCTTGGTAGGCTGCCGACCAGATATCGTCGACAGCTGGCGCACCAGGTAGGGGTGTGCTCTTGATCTGTCGTTGAGCAAGATGGTTACTCCCTCCGCTTCTGATCTCTCCATCGCGTCCGGCATGACCTTCACCGTCGGATCCATTACATGGACTGTCGCCGCCGAGCACGCCGACGAGGAGAACGCTTTGTCCCAGGCCCCATCTGACCTGGTCCAGGACACCACGGCTCCGGCCGGACAAGTCCAAGCGCCTCCAAGCGAGGGCCCGATGGTCCCTCCTCCGGTTGCAGCGCCCTGCGTGCGGCCTCGCCGGGTGAGGAACCCGGTCAACGTCGACGACCTGGTTGAACTCACCGACCGGGTCAACGATGGCTTGCATGAGTGCATCGTGCTCGCCGAAACCACGCTCGCCGGTCACCTCGACGAGAACCCGCCCAACGGGTCAGGGTGGCAGCCCACACGCCGCCATCGGGCACCATGCCGCCCCGATCACCAACCGCCAAGGATAACGGCCATCCCGATCAGATCTACTGGCCCCCGTCGCCTCACTTCAACAGGCGGGCGCCTGGCCAGGGTCTCGGCACCAGTGGTTCTAGGAGATTTCCTCCAGCATCCCAACTCCTCGGCAGGGCGCCAGATCCATCGCCAAGCTCCTCGGAGGAACATATCTAGACCAGTGGCGATTGCGCCGTTCGGTCTACGGAACTCCGCGGGCACATACCAGGATGCGGTGCAACAGCGCCTTGCCGACCGGTCCATCCCGTCGACATTGACAGGCTCTCCACCGCCGATCGTCAACATGGTCCAGCTCCGCCTGCTTTCGATGATGGCGTCCCCGCACACCATTCTCGAAGAACAGCCCGGCCTGACTCCGACGACTCCCCCCTGATCAGATCCGGGGACATCAATCGCCGCGAGCCGAGGTCGGACCTCTCCAAATAAACTCTCCTCCCTCCCGGTGTGCCCGGCCCAGATCTACATGCTCCGGGTCGTCTCACCATATGAGGTCGCACCGGCCGATGAAACCGACGGACACCGCGCCCGATCACGAGGCACGTAATGCCGATCGGGTTCAACGCCGAAAGCAAAGATACGAGGATCAAGCGGCAGACATCATTTGAGATGCA
>JADLZL010000216.1:0-29785 GCA_015844335.1 Chrysopogon serrulatus | reverse complement strand
TGTGACTATTTTCAACACATCTTTCTCTAAGAGTGAATGTAAAATGAGTATGACCACTTGCTAAAATGTTGAGACGTGAGCATGCCCACCATGGCAATTTCATATTTGCGTTTTGTGGTAGCCCACATGAAATGGAAAACCACGGAGCTAGGAATTGCATATATATATATATATATATATATATATATATATATATATATATATATATATATATATATATATATATATATATATATATATCGGTGCTAAAACGGTGGCCCTAGCACCAACTAGTAAATTTGTGGTGCGTGTTCCCAACCCGGAAGGTGTGCAAGAAGGACACAAGGAAGACTTGTATTATCTTGCACCCGAGTGCGCTTTGTAGGTAGGGTGTACAAGCGGGTGGAGAGAGGGAGGGCGGTCCCAAGTCTCGTGGGTGTACGAGGCAGGTGCCAAGACTGCGCTCGTGTACAAGTGCTCAAGGTTACTTGAGTGTGTCTATGTGTTCCTGGTTGCTGCTTGCTTGTGTCTCCCCTTTGCAGGGCCCGGTCCTCCTCTTTTATAGCCGCAAGGGGTGAGCGGGGGAGTACATAGAATGCCGGTGCACGAGCAGTGGTGCTTCCCTCCCGGTTCGAAGCCTCGAGCCCGCCGCCCTCCTTGTGCCGAGGCCCCGGCGTGGGTTCCGCACCGTGGAGCCCTGTCTGGCCGCGAGGGCATGTGCGTGGCAGCGAAGGGGCCGTATCCTCGACCACTGGCGACGGATGGGGCGGCCGTCCCCCGTAGAGGTTGATGGAGAGGCCGGGAGAGGTGTTTCGAATCTGCAGGGGCGCTGGCCAGTGGCTTTGACTTCCCTTGGCTCCGTGGCCTTGGAGAGCCTCGGCGCTTACCGCCATACGCAGGCGGCAATTCATATAGGGAGAGGCGCTATCATCGAGGCGTCGCCCGCTCATCCCGGGCTCGAGAACCCGGGAGGGACTATTGTTTGACTAGTGTCCCAAATTTCTAATTCGACTCCCGTGACGGAGGATGATGCCGGGTGACAGCCCTTGGCGTGGCCCGGTACGCCATCCGGAAGCCTCGGTGACTTGACCCGGGAGAGAGGTTAGGTTACACAGTGCCCCACGCTGGCGTGCCCGGCCTCCACCGGGTGGAGGATAACGTAATCATGAACTCGGATGAGAGCAGTGTTAGGACGCCTTCCATCCCCTGCCAAGGGACAGCGCCATTATGGCAAGAACTGTGGGAAGGTGGGCGGTGGTTATACGTCAAGTCAGGGGTCTGGTTTGACCAAGAATGCGGCGCGCCCCGCCCTCGGGCCAAGACACGGGGGCTCGGGCGGGACGGAAAAGTTAGCGTTCGTCCAAGCCCCAAATGAGAGGGCTCGGGCGGGACGGAAAGTTAGCGCCCGGCCCAAGGCCTCTCGGGGGGGAGGGCTCGGACGAGGCGAAAGTTAGCGCCCGTCCGAGGCCTCAGCAGGGAGGGCCTCGGGCGGGGACGGAAAGCTAGCGCCCGTCCGAGGCCTCTGCCGGGGAGGGCTCGGACGAGGCGGAAAGTTAGCGCCCGTCCCGAGGCCTCGGCAGGGAGGGCTCGACGGGACGGAAAGTTAGCGCCGGCCCGAGGCCCCAACAAAGAGGGCTCGGCCGGTCGAACATCGTGGCCGGGCCTTGATGGACCGTGCTTTGTTTGTGTGGCCTAGTTTTGCGCTTTGTTGGGCCCCTCTCGCGACTCAGCTTTGGGGGCCCTAATTTTGGCACCCGACAAGAGCCCCCTCAACCTTCAAGGAGTGGGTGCACTCGCTCGAGGTTGCAGCTTAGAATCTAGCTTCAGCCGGGGCACATTGTTAAATGATTCGAGCTTCCTTCTGCTGGAGTGCGGCGCAAGTGCACCGCGCGGGTGTAGCCCCCGAGGACTTGGAGGGGTGAGAGTGCTCCTCAGGGGCTTGCACGTGCTTGGTGAGAGCGCGAGTTTGTTTGTCAAGGTGTTTTTTGTCTCGGAGGCCTCGTTTTCTCCTCGGGGGCCTGCGAGCGCACTCCTCCGGTGTAGCCCCGAGGCCTCGGAGAGGAGTGTGGGTACTCTTCCGAGGGCTTGCGTGCATTTTGTGGGAGTGTTTCTATCGTTTTACCGAGTCCCTGGGCCCGTCGGCTCGTCCCGGTGTCCGTGCGTTAGTTGACGTTCCCCGCCCCCACGACCTACTGCGCCGAGGGAGCCCCCGAGCCCCGTTCTGGCGTGGGGCGGCCGAGCGGTACTTGGTCGTTAGTTTTATTCGTGCCTCAGCATCCACTCCGCGAGGGAGGAGGATGGACTTCACCATGCTACCGCCGACGAAAAGGTCGAACATGGTTAGATCCGTGAGTCGTTAACGGGTAAGTCCAAGTGGAATGCATGTGCCCCGCTTCGTTAGGGGTTGGTCTGGGCCCGAGGCGCATTCCATTAGAGCCTACAAGGTGTGTAATGCGAGGCGGGGCCCGGTCCCCTCCGCCAGTTCCGAGGGCTCGGCCGCACTCCCACGCTGGATCCCCCCCTCGCATCGGCTCCTCGGGCCGGCCATGGACACGGACGGGGGACGGTCCCGCATGCTGGGCTGGGGGTACGTGTATGAGACCGTCCGAGCCATCCCCCGACTCGGGCGCCCCGAGGCGGCTATCGAACCCACCACCGGCGGCCTCCAACCTCTGGACCCTAAATGGGCGCCGCCCGGTCCCTCACGTGGAAGGAAGCCTTATAGCTCGTGACGCGGGCAGGGACGTGGGCGCCCTTTTGAGGCGTCCTTCGGGCATCCGGGCGCCGTGGCCCATAGCTCGGGAGAAGCGGTGGGCCCCCACGCCTAGGGCGCTTGTCACGCCGCTGCGATACGCCGCTGGTCCCTGTGGGGACGGACGGCAGCAGCTACCGCTGGCGCTGCAGGCATGCACGGTACCAAAGCCCTGGTTCCAGCGGAGCCGGATCTTCGGAGGACGATCCCTCGCAACGTGCGGCGCTTTCCCGATCCCATGTGGGCCGTGGCCACTGGATGCGGGCGCTTGGGACTCGTGGTGAAACGCAATCGAGCCGGTAGATACACATTTAATGCGGAAGGTGAAAAGGCTAGGTTCAGCCGGGTATAAATACCTAGGTGGTGTCGGCCGCCGGCCTTCCTCCCATTTTCCCCACCATTTGCCTCGCTCTTGCCGCCGCGTGCGGAGTCCGGCCGAGCACCGGAGAAGAGGGAGAAGAAAAGGGGGGGAGCTAACCTTGTCGCTACCGCCGCTCAGTCCAAAATGCCTTTGATGGCGCCGAGGGTCGAGATCGCCGGCGTGGAGGATCGGGAGACGTGCTTTCGGTTACGGAGGCCGAGCCGATGACGCCGGTGGAGAAAGGGCATCTTCGGATCGCCCCGACGCCCGCACGGGAGTGGATCGCGCCGCCGCCCGAGCATCGCATTCGCAGCCACGGAGGGGTACGCCGTGAGCTTCACGGCTGCCCACGAGCAGCTGGCTCGGTATGCCGGGTGGGCCGGTTCCTTCGGCGCCCCGAGTACTACGACTGAGCTGCACAACCTCAACCCCAACTCGATCACGCAGCGCGGTGTTCGCCGCCTTGTGTGAGGGGTATCTCTGGAGTCGAGGCCCATTGGGACCTCCGCTCTACTTCTTCGAGGCCGCCCTCTTCTTGAAGGCTCCCAAGGGGTCGGAGAAGGAGAAGGGAGGAGACTGGCTGTCCGGCTGGGAGCCGCACGCTGCAAACCGCGTCCCGGCACTCGACGCCTATATCTCGGGCGAAGCTCGCGCCTTCCAACCGCGGGCCGGGCACAAAGCCAGTGGTTCTACCTCCGCAACGACCGCAACCTCCTCCCACTTACACCGGGAAGTCATTCCACGTGGAGCCGCCGCCGGGAGGAAAGAGTCGATCCCGGGAAGACGACGCCGCCGCGGAAGGTCTTTCCCGCCTTGGCGCTGCCCGACCCAAGCGGGTTGGACGCCTCGAGTGATCGCCCGCTTCCACCTATATGGAGGTGCCGCCCCTCATGTCAAGGCGGTATTCCTTGTACGACATGAAGGAGGGTACCGAGTGGAGGGGCACCCGGATGGCGCCCGAGGATCTTGACCATGACGAGATCCTCGAGCGGACGAAGAAGGCGACGACGGCAGATCTCGCCGTGATGTACAAGGTGACGATGCGGCCCGAGAAGGGGTACATCCACCCGTAAGTGTTGTGCTTGTGTTCAAAGTTTTCCTTGTGCCTCCTTCTCCGGCCTTACCCTCCCCTTTCGCTCCGCCAGGCTCGGGCTGGAAGCCGACGGGCCCCAAGCCTCCTATTGCCGCAGAGAAGGCGGCTATCGTGGCTGCCGCGGAGGCGGCAAAAAAGAAGAAGGAGAGCTTGGCGGAGCGGAACGTCCGCAAGCAGCGGGAGAGGGAGGAGCTGGGAAAGCGCCGGCGCTACCAGGAGCGGGAGGGCCTCACGCGGGAAGAGACGCCGTCGGACACCATCGACGCGGATGACGACGACAACGACGACGCGGGAGAGGTGGGTATGATGACGACCTCGGCCGCTACTTGGGGCCGGATCCCCGAGGAGGCGCGCCCCCCAATCCTCTAGTGGATGCCGCGCGCAGTGGCGGAGGAGCCCGCGGGCGGGAGGGCCTGGCCTCGGCCTCCTGAGCCGAGGCCGCATGGTGAGGCCGAGGCCACGGCGTCCCCCGAGGGGGAGGCGGAACGCCGCGAGGGAAAGGTACCGCCGAGGCTACCCTCCGCCCGAGCTGGGGGGGGGACGCGGGGACGGCCGAGGGCGCGACCCGGCTGGGGAGGCGCGCCCCCGAGGCCAGCCCGCGCGGTGACCCGAGCGGCGGAGGACTAACTCCCGCCCTCGAGCAACCCGAGGCGGTGGAGAGGAGGCCCGAGGGTGAGGATCGGACGCCCGATGGAGGAGGAGGAGGACGGCGGAGCGCCCAGGCTCCTTCCCCGCAGCGCCCTCCCGTCGAGCGTTAGGATCAAGGTGCCGGGTAAGTGTTTGTTTGGCTGTGAGCTCGCCTTTAGTAGTTGTTTTTTCTTTCTTCTTTTCCTCCGATGCTCCCCGCCTTGTCCTTGCAGCTCAAGCGTAAGACCGATCGCCAGTGCCCGCTTACCGCGACAAAGCGCGGGGGGGCCAAGAGCGCGAAGTCTCGGGCTTCCGCAGGGGCGGGCGCGACCGGTGCCGCCGCCGGCCGAGGAGGCGCCTTGGCGATCGAAGACGCTGGCGAGGACGTCCGCTGCGGAGGTTGCCGCGGCCGCGGCGGCGCGTGGTCATGGCGGAACAGCGCCGCCCCCACCCCCCGCCTCAAGTCGCGGGTCGAGGCCGCGGCGACGCCGCCCGCCACGTAAGTCACAGCGGACGTGGGTCGCGGGGGACGCTGCCATGGCAGACAGCGCCGCCCATCCCCGCCCCAAGTCGTGGCGACGAGGTGGTGAGATTGCCACCGAGGAGGAGGCCACCGGCGCGGGGGAAGGAGGCGCCTTTGTTGAGGACGCCACTTCTTCCCCGGTGGCGAAGCTTGGGGGGTCGTTGGTCGAGGCGCCCTCCGTGGGCGGAGAGCTACCGACCGAGGCGCCTACCGCGGGTCGGAAGGCAACCGGCCGAGGCGCCTGCCATGGCCGGGCGGGTACCGGGCCGAGGTGCCCGCTGCCGGGGTGGGAGGCCGCTTAGCCAAGAGGCCTCCGCCCGGGATCTCGCAGCGCCGCGGGCCGGATCCGAGGGGCCGCCATGATCCGAGCGGCGCCGCCGCCGGCCGACGACGCCGCGGAAGGGCAGCCGTGGGAGCAAAGGCGCAGTGCCAGATCCGCCGAGAGGTCATTTAAGGCGCCTCGGCGGTTATCTCCACGCAGCCTTCCCCGACGCTGATGAAGGTAAATCGCTTTTCATGACTCTCTTGCCCTCGTGGGCCCCTTCGATGACTGAACGATTGGGTCCAAGCATTACTAGGAGCCGGCGCCGGTGTCCCTTGGCCGAAGTCGGAGTTCATCCGAAGGGCCGGCCTTCATAATGAGCTCACCCGCCCGGGAAGGACCTCGTTCTTTGAGTTGAGCTCCAACCCGTCGGGCCGGGACGAGGAGGTCAAGAACCTCCGCCTTCTTGTCTCGGCCGGAGGCCGAGGCCGCCCGAGGCGCGTGAGGAGGCCACTCTCTCGAAGGGGATTGTGGCGAAACACGCTGTGGACCTTGACCGGCTCCGGCCGAGAGGGAGGCGATGAGGGCCGCAGCTTACCCGCTCGGGTGACTCCCGTGCCCCGTCCGAGAGGTTGGTGATCCTCGATGTTGACCGCCAGCCTTGCCAATGACGACGCCCGCCGCGAGTTGAGCTCCTGCAGGGGGCGTCCCGAGGCCGAAAACCCTTCTGAACAAGCCGGAAGGTAGGCATCATATCCGGCTCGTCGTACCTTTGTTGTTTTGCCTCGGAAATTTGACATCTCGGACTGTGGCAGGCCCGAGGGAGAAGGTGACGGAGCCGAGGCTTAACCTCGTTGCGTCGCAGCGCCTACAACTCCTCACCCGAAGGCGAACTCGCCACCTTGACGCAAGGTGGTGGCCGTCTATACCGAGGTAGAGGCCGGGAGGCCGGTGGGAGCGATCCACCATCGGCTCGCCGTCGCTGCCCAGCGGATGGAGGCGCGCCACCTGATGCCCTTCGGATCGGGCGACGTCGACACGCTGCGCCTGGCCATGTCCCACTACGAGCCTCGACTTTTCCTCGCATCTCCGAGGGGGTCGTAGTCTCGGGAGGAAGAAGAGGGTCGTCGCGAGAGCGAGGTGTTCGCTGAGCCGGTCCGTAAGGCCGAGGAAACCGGGGCCCCTCGGCACTAGTCCGATCTTCACGCCAACCGTGGCCGCCCCTCGGCTCCCCGCGGTTGAGGCCGACACCGCCGAGGTCACGGACGCCAAGTCCGAGGACGCCGGGGGGGCGGACGCCCTTTAGTAGGTCCCGCAGCTTGGACGTAGTGCCCGTGTAAAAAACTTTATTAGTTTTCTTTTGAAGATACTTGTGCTAATGGCCCATCGTGGCCTTGTGCTTTGTGATCGCTTTTGCCTGCTTTTTCGCCCTTTTTTTGATCTCGATCCACACTTAGGTTAGAGCTTTTGCGAGATTTATTACGGATTTTAGATGTTATTCGTTAGGCGAGGGTAGCGAGTGGAGATACCGTAGCGCACGGGCGTAGGTGGCCTCGTGGCTCTGCCGACCCTGTCTTTCAGAACAACCCTTTCGCAGTGCCTGAAGTCATTCCTTGGCCGAGGGTGGCGAGTAGAGGCTCCGTAGCGCACGGGCGTAGGAGGCTTCATAGCTTGGCTGACCCTAGCCTTGGAATGGCTTCTCTTAGCTAGTGTTCAAGACCGTGGGCACAAAAATTTGCGAAAAAACGTTTGATAAAAACGAGAAGTGCCTTTCGCATGCCTTTCAGGAGGGGGTTCCACCCTTTCTAGCCCTCGAGGGAGGCTCGGTTTTGATGAGTCAAAGCTAAGCCTCTCTCAGTGTTATTGTAACTGAAGTCCTAAGCCTCCGAGGGCCTCGGACGTGTGTTACATTTGAGGAAAAAGAACAAGTGCTTGTTGCTTTTATTTCTCTAGGAGAAACGTGAGGTACAAGAGTATGTACAAAGCTTGGAAATTTTAAGGGTAGAAGCGACGTAGCTGTTGTATGTTCCAAGCGTTGTTGAGGATTTGGCCGTCTTCATCGGCGAGCTTGTAGGTGCCCGGCTTGAGGACTTCGGCGATGATGTAGGGGCCCTCCCATGGCGGCGTGAGCTTGTGGCGGCCTCGATTGTCCTGGTGGAGACGTAGCACCAAGTCACCTTCCTTGAGGTCTCGGATTCGGACGCGTCGGTCGTGGTAGCGTCGGAGGGACTGCTGGTATCTAGCTGAGTGTAGGAGGGCAGCATCCCTTGCTTCCTCGAGCATGTCTAGCGAATCCTCCCGAGTCATCCGTTACACCGCTCGTCGTAGGCCTTGAGCCTCGGAGAGCCGAACTCCAAGTCGGGGGAGAACAGCCTCGGCGGGCGCCAGACCCGGAAGAAGGGCGTGAATCCTGTGGCTCGGCTAGTCGTCGTCCGAAGGCTCCAGAGGACCGAGGGGAGCTCGTCGAGCCACCTCTTGCCGAACTTGTTGAGCTTGTTGAAGATCCGAGGCTTGAGTCCCTCGCAAAATCATGCCGCTGGCACGTTCTACCCGGGCCCCGCTTGTTCGGGGATGGGCGACGCCGTACTGCATAATGCGTATCTGGTTTCTGTCGTAGAAGTCCTAGAACTTCTTCCCCGTGAACTGGGTGTCGTGATCGGTGATGATGGAGTTTGGGACCCCTAAGCGGTGGATGATGTCCGTGAAGAACAGCACTGCTTGCTCGGATCGAATGTTGGTGACGGGGCGTGCCTCAATCCACTTGGAGAATTTGTCGATGGCGACCAGCAAGTGGGTGAAGCCCCCGGGCGCCTTTTTGAGAGGTCCGATGAGGTCGAGTCCCCACACGGCGAACGGCCAGGTGATGGGGATAGTCTGGAGAGCTTGGGCCGGTAGGTGCATCTGGCGAGCGTAGTACTGGCAGCCTTCGCAGGTACGCACCACGCGGGTGGCGTCGGCGACCGCGGTAGGCCAGCAGAAGCCCCCGCCGAACGCATCGCCATCGAGGGAACGTGGCGCTGCGTGATGGCCGCAGACGCCGGCGTGGATCTTGTGGACTAGCTTCAGCCCTTCCTTGGTGGAGATGCACCGTTGCAGGACCCCCGAGGGGCTTCGCTTGTAAAGCTCGTCCTCCACCACGACGGACTTGGCTCTCCTCGCGATGCGTCGGCCTTGGTTGAAGTCTTCAGGGAGGACCCCTCGGACGATCCAATCAAGGTACGGCTTCCTCCAATCTTGCTCGGGGTCGGCTTCTGGATCCTCCTCGTCCAGCTCCATGACGTCAACGTCATCCGCCGAGGGGGCCTCGGCCTCGGATGGGGTCGTAGCCCTCGAGGGGGGCTCGGCCCCGTTGCCCACCGCGCTGTCTTGGCCTTCGAAGCTGACGGAGGGGGCCGCAAGGTCCTTGGTGAGGACGTCCGGGGGGACAGGGGTCCTCCCGGCCGCGATCTTGGCAAACTCGTCGGCGGCTTCATTGTACCTCCGGGCGACGTGGTTGAGCTCGAGGCCGTCGAACTTGTCTTCCAGGCTGCGTACCGCCTTGCAGTATGCATCCATCTTCGGGTCATGGCAGCTCGAGTCCTTCATGACTTGGTCGATGACGAGCTGCGAGTCGCCTCGAACGTCGAGGCGCTTGACGCCGAGCTCGGTGGCGATCTTCAAGCCGTTGAGAAGGCCCTCTTACTCTGCCATGTTGTTAGAAGCAGGGAAATAAAGGCGGACTACGTACCGCATGTGCACGCCGAGGGGTGAGACGAAGAGGAGGCCGGCACCGGCGCCAACACCCTGGTGTTAACCATGTTTTGCATTGCATTTCATTAACACATAAGCATCATTATGCATCAGATCACAAGCATGTGATAATGCAAGGACCATGTGTGCAACATATATGTTTGATAAGTAATTTTAAAAAAATGGTTTAAAATGTTTTGGAATCAAATATGAGGTAGGGTTTATATTGAAGTTTTTGCTCAAATATGCTTTTATGTGTTGATGGTGTCATTTATGCTTTTATCATGTTGTTAAATGGCTCAAAAGTATAAATATACGTTTTATTCACTTTTTGGATTTTAGCCCTAAATAAAAGTTGTAGTATTAGTTATGTGCTACAAATTTTATTTAAGAATCTAGGACTAAATCTCTTTTTATCCTGCTTAAACAGTAGCTTGAAATCTAAATCCAATATGAATTTTTAATGGCTTGGAATTTTCCTAAGTGTTGGATTGCAGTTAATTTATTTGAGTTTTGGGGGCTGGTTTAAATAGTTTTTCCATGAATAAAATCTTGGAACCAATTGCATAGCTTGTTAGTATAAAGTTTGCACTTTCATATCATGGTATTGGTTGAGTTTGATCTCTGTTAGTTAGTCCTTAATAAATTCCCTAAATCAGCTAACTAATGTGCTTAGGATGCTGTTGCAACTGAATCAGAGTTTCAGCTTTAACTTATTAATGTTTGGGAATTTATTTAACTAATTTCCATAGCTAATGTTGGTGCAAATTTTTGTTCCATTGCTTGATCTGTAGTTTGTATTTTGTAATGATGTCTTTGGTTGTGAGGTCTGATAACTATTAGTCATTAAATTAAATGCTAACAATAGCTAAACAGCATGATTAGAACTTTGTTTGTCTGAAACTGTTTTGCAGTTTCTTTTTAGTGATGTTAGGAGTCCTGTAGTTTGCAAACTACTAGGATTTAGCTCTTGATCCTTTAATAGAATTTGAAGCACACCTATAGTAGTTTGTCATAGATTAATTGGTTTGGGTTTTGGTCGCTTGAGCAGAGAGATAGAAGGGGGAGAAACCTAGGGTTTCAGTCGAGCTTGACAGGGGCAAAATAGCTGCAGTGGCGGGCCAATGGCGGAGCAGGTTGCTTGCCGTCCGCCAATTCGCCGCCACTGCCACGCTACACCTGGAGAATAGCTCATGTCACGCTGTCTAGAGGTGAATGGAGAGCTCGCTCTCGCCCATGCCGTTGCCCATGCCATCACGAGCCGTCCCTTCGCCGCCGCCTTTCTTCTCCCTCGTTCACCGGGCGCCCGCCGTGGCCTTCCGCCATTTCCGCGGCGCCCGCTGCGTTTCAAGCTGCGTGGCCAAACTCACGAAGGTGCTGGCCACCTCATGCAACCGCCCATGTCATATAAAAGCATAGCACTGGCCGTCGTCATCGTCTTTTCTTTCTTTGTTACCACCGACTACCGTCACCTTCGCCGGTCAAATTCACGCAGTCCGCTGAGCCGCTGCCCTAGACACTTCTCCAACAGCCTCGCCACCTCATAGCGAGTCACCCGAGCCCACAGTCGCGAGCTATTGCCATCGGAATAGCTGCTGCGCCGCCTTCTTCTTCGTCGCCGGCCGCCGAGCGCCGCCATAGCCACTGCCCTGGCCAGGCCGCCTCGGGACATCTCCAACCAAACCGAGCATCGTGCCAGCTCTTCCCTACCCTTATGTTTCTTACCGTTCCGCCGCTAAGCTCGCTACCACATCAGACGCGTCGGAACACGGCCGCGCCCGCCTCCGACGCGGCCGAATATCCTCCACACCGCCTCCACTTCAACCAGCTCGAGCTTCGAGCTGTGGTGAGTTCCCTGCGCCTCCCTGGTCTCCTTTCACGGTCAATCGCGACCCTTAGCGACGGGGCATATTCTTGCCGCCCTCCGTCCGTCGGCCGAACCGCCATGGCTGTGGCTGTGTTTGCTCCTGGCTCTAACCCGGCCAACTAACCCTGTAGGAAGGTCCACTAGGTCTTGGGGGACCTACCGGTGTGCTTCGCCGCCGAGAGATCACCGACGGCGAGCTCTCGCCGGCCGATCCACCGGTGCTCCCCCGTTTTTGAACGGGAGGAAGAAGAGGGAGGTGAGGTCGGGCCGGTTTGGGCCATGTTGGGCCGGCCTGGGCCGCAAAGCCGATGGGCCAGCGTGCGAAGGCTTTTGCCTTTTTCCATGTTTTTTTCGAAATGTTTAAAGAAAGCAAAAATTTGTTTATTTTATAGCTAAATAACTAGAGCTACTAAATTCATGAAAATTTGTATGTAGCTTTGTCTTGTGATGATCTGTGTGGGAAAAATATGAATTTGTGAAAATAAATAGTTATTCGATGCTTAAAAATTAGGTCTTTTAATTAATAAATGCTTGTTCCATGATTTTTCTAGGCCAATATAATTGTCCAAAAATTATGAAGTTTGTTTGGCACCTGTTTCATGATATTTCTAATCTATACAAAAAGTTTGGGATGAATTTGAATGTGTTTAATAAAATCATTATTTATATATTTATTAATAAATAAAAAGGAAGCTTTTAGTTGAGTGCATGTATATGTCTTTGAATATTGCAATTGATTACCTTACTGGTTTAACATGATTAAGTACTATTTGTCTCTGAATTACCTCAACTAAATAGTAGATAACTTGTTTATTTTATTGTCATGACCTAAAGTAGGGTCTCATGTTAATTTAAGAATTAATAACCAAGCATTATCACTAGTTCTCTAGTTTTGCTCTGGATGGATATCCTGCATGTTCCTAGATCTTTTGATTAGCTATGTATATATGTGTTCTCATGTCAAGTCCTAATCCATGATTGGTATAGCCTTTTATGTTATAATTACTTAACTTATTAGTTGAAAGTGAAAATGGTTAAATAAATACTGAATGCTATAAATTACTTATGAATGCATGTAATCTAGATATAAATGATTCCCTGTTGCTCATAATGGAGTTGTATAAATGTTTCTTAAAAGCTCAATCATGTTTGATTGCTAGGCCAGTTTACTTTATAACTAGCAATGGATTAGGTAACCATATAAGACTTCATGTTTAAAAGTATATCTTATATATTCCATGTTAACCATGATTAATGATAAGTAGTCTGTCATAGTAGCTTTTAACCCATGTAACTAGTTTCACATGTAATATCTTTTGTGTGGATCAAGGGCTACACTAGGTTGCACGTGAAAGCCCATATATTTGCATGAACAATTTCTGTTATGGCTAAAACAGTTAGCTAATGTACTACTGTCCTATCTCTGTTTGTCACTCTAGTTGATTATTTCAATCCCTGTAACCCATATGTGGTTAATGATACTTGATTAATAATTTCTTGTCTGGCTTTGTTTGCATGATGTGATGTGCATTGCTCTTTATTAAATTCATAAATGACTTGTTAAGAACATAGATAGAAATGCTTTATAATAAATGCTTGTGATTGTATTGTGAAGGAAAGTTGTACTCAATTTCTTTAGTTGTTTACCTCTGTAATGCACTTGTATGATCTTTTGGATTGACTATAGACCTTGGATCATGAAACCCAACTGATCCTCGGCAACTTGATTCATTAAAGATAATGATTGTTTCAAGTAATTATAATATCTCTTCTAGAGAGGAGATATACACCTACTCTGTAAGGATTAAAAACAAACTTAATAATACAGTGTTGTCATTAGAGAAAGAGAACTACACACATGGAACCTTATGTAGTTTTCCTTTATTAGTATCCGTAAAGCATGTCATCATGCATCATGTCAAGCATGTCATTAAGCATGCATCATTTCATTTCGTGTAGCTTACGTGAGTAAGAAGAATCGCGATGATCAAGTTTTAAAGAAGGTTCGGGATGATCCGGTCCAGTGGAGATGTATCTACCGAAGATGTTGATGCCAAGTCTAACTTCGGATCTCTCGATGGAAACTAACCTTCCACGCAACACGAGGCAAGCCCCGAGCATGACCCATTCTCTTTGTTTTACAAATGCTTTACTACACCTTAAGTCTAGTGTAATGTGCATTAAAGTAAATAGGAGTTGATTGAAACCGTTGTTGCATGATCGCCTTGATCTACAGTTATTTCCAAATAATATCCCACTAGTATGTGTAGGACGTTTTCTCTAAATGCTTAGCCAAGCTTAGACCGGTAGAAGTCGGGTGATTTCCTGTCATCCGCGAGATATAGAATGGTTACTTGATACTACGGGATATATATGTGTGCTATCCTTAAATCATGAGGTGGTTAATAATGGAAGACCGGACGGGACTTGGTGATGGTGATGCTACAGGACATGGAGGTCTTGTATGCTTACGTTTTTCCCGTCTGTGTCGATTAAGGACCGTACCGTATTTTGGATCTAGGTGAGAGATTGAACGTACCTTCACATAACAGCCGAATAACTCGTTTCGACTGTGAAACCGATTAGCTCGTTCGAGGTAGATTTTGAACTGTTAGCATTACTGGGGGAGGAGAGCATACGTTGTGAGGGGGGACGATCCAAAATCCAGCGAAGACTTCTACAAAGCCACGGGTCGTTGGGGTACTTGGCCGGTGAGGATCGAGGACCATGAGTTTTGCGAAGCGGTTCAATCCTATCTTTCGAATAGAGTGAACGGTGATCTGCACGGGTGATGTACACACTTGTGCGGGTATGTGATACGGGCTCTACCCAGCTGGTGTAATCGATTCGAATCGCCGTCTCTCCCGGATAGTGAGAAACTCATGCCTGACCGCAGAGACGTAGTAAGAAATGGAACATCGAATGATGATGGAAGGATTATGGTTGATATCCCATTATTGAGGACAATTTCTGTGAATCAAGTTATATGATATAGAAAGGTGCTAATATAGTTCTAAGTAGCTCAACATTAATTCTGCTACTAAAACTTAATGTAAGGGATTACATTAGTAAGTTTTTTCGTAAATGATGCTAGCCATCAAACTCCACATATGGCCTATCATGAACCTTGGTGTCTTTTATTTCTTCTCCCTGACGGGTAAGTCTTGCGGAGTACAATTGAGTACTCAGGGTTTTATCCCATCTTGTTGCAGGTGAATTACTTGTTTGCAGATGATGTAAACTAAAAGCCAGTGGGCACGGGCTACTCCGTATAATACTTCTCATTCATACTTCATCGGAGGATGTCATTTACGCTAGCAATAACACTCAAGTCATTGATTTGGTAATCATTCCAAACTTTATTTTATTGTAAAATTATGTGAAACTAAACTTTTACTCATTATTCTTTATTCTATGGTAATAATTTTTCTGCTACGAACTCTGAGTATATGATATGTATTTGCTTAATCGAGTACGATCCTGGTTGTAAAGTTGATTTACCGAGGTCACTCGTGACTCTCGGTAGACTACCGGGTTTATATGCATGATGGCATGTGCGTGTCAACGTGATTAACGGAGACAGTCATGCTTGATCGTATATAAATTGGGCGGTTCTGTCACAGCCGGTCTTCATCAAAGACCCATCGAAGTACATGGTCCAGCACTCCGCCTGAATCCGAGGTGGCGGAAGCCGGGTGTCGGTCCACTCCGTGAGGAAATCCGCCAAGACTTGAGACTTGATGGCCTTCCTCGGCGCGTAGGAGAGAGTCTCCCCCATGAGCTCGACGAACCACTTGGCGACCCATCCTGAGACTTCCCGGTTCTGGAGAATCTCCCCCCAACGGGAAGGAGAAAGTAGTGCCGGAGCTTGCGCCGAGTCAGGACCACAAACAGAGCGACTTCGGATCTCGCGGGTAGCGAATCTTGGTCTCGGACAGCACCTCGCTGATGAAGTAAACCGGCCTTTGGACCGGCAGGGCGTGGCCTTCCTCCTGTCTCTCAACAACAATGGCCGCGCTAACCACTTAGGTTGTCGCAGCGACGTACAAGAGGAGGGGCTCTCCTTCGGCCGGAGGGACTAGTATCGGGGCGCTGGTAAGGGCAGCTTTGAGCTTGTCAAGAGCCTCCTGGGCCTCGGCGGTCCAGGAGAAGTGCTCGGACTTCCTCAGGAGGCGGTACAGGGGCAGACCCTTCTCACCAAGACGTGAGATGAAGCGGCTAAGAGCCACAAGGCAGCCCATGACCCGTTGTACTCCTTTTAGATCCTTGATTGGCCCCATAATGTTTCTTTGCGGTCACCTTCTCTGGGTTGGGCTCGATGCCGCGCTTGGAGATGATGAATCCTAAGAGCATGCCTCGGGGGACCCTGAAGACGCACTTCTCCGGATTGAGCTTGACACTCTTCGCCTTGAGACATCGGAAGGCAATCTCAAGGTCGGTGATGAGGTCATCGGCCTTCTTTGTCTTGACCACTATGTCGTCTACGTAGGCCTCCATGGTTTCTCCAATGTGATCCCCAAAGACGCCGAGCATGCACCGTTGGTACGTGGCTCCGGTGTTTCTGAGTCCGAAGGGCATCGTCACGTAGCAGTACATGCCAAAAGGGGTGATGAAGGAAGTCGCGAGCTGGTCGGACTCCTTCATCTTGATTTGGTGGTATCCAGAATAGGCATCAAGGAAGGACAAGAGCTCACACCCCGAAGTGGAGTCAACTATCTGATCAATACGTGGTAGAGGAAAAGGAACTTTTGGACATGCCTTATTTAAACTAGAATAGTCTACACACATCCACCACTTCCCACTTTTCTTTCTAACCAGTACAGGATTAGACAACCACTCGGGATGGAATACCTCCTTGATGAATCCGGCCGCCAAAAGCTTGTTCACTTCCTCGCCGATGGCTCTACGCTTCTCCTCATCGAATCGTCGCAGATGCTGCTTCACCGGCTTGGATCCGGCCCTGATATCAAGGGAGTGCTCGGCGACATCCCTCGGAATGCCCGGCATGTCCGAGGGACTCCACGCGAAGATGTCGATGTTCGCGCGGAGAAAGTCGACGAGCACAGCTTCCTATTTGGGGTCGAGGGAGGCGCAGACTTTCACCGCCTTACCGGACGGAGAGGCGGGATCCAGCGGGACATCCTTCACCCCGTCGGACGGCTCGAAGGTGCCAGCGTGGCACTTGGAGTCGAGGGCCTCGGACACCGCCACGGCTTCAATAAGGCTCGATCGCCTCGACGTCGCGGTTGCTGAAGGCGTGCTCGTAGGAGGAGCCGACGGTGATGACGCCGTTGGGGCCTGGCATCTTGAGGAGGAGATAGGTGTTGTTGGGGACGGCCATGAACTTCGCATATGCGGGGCATCCGAGGATACCGCGATAGGTTTCTCGGAAGTCGACCACGTCGAAGGTGATGACCTCCTTGCGGAAGTTCGATGGCGTCCCGAAGAAGACCGGGAGGTCGACTGCCGAGTGGCCGCTTGCCCGGTACTATGCCCCGAAAGGAGAGCTGCAAGGCCGGAGCCGCGGGCACTCAATCCCTAACAGCCGAGGGTCTCGGAGTAGAGGATGTTGAGGGCGCTGCCGCCGTCCATCAGCATCTTGGTGAGCCGCACGTTGCCGATGATGGGGTCGACCACGAGCGGGTACCGTCCCGGGTTCGGCACATGGAGCGGATGGTCGTCGATGTTGAAGGTGATGGCGTCGGCGGACCACGGTAGGTACTGCGGGGTGGCGAGGCGCACCGAGAAGACCTCACGTCGCTCGTGCTTGATCTGGCGTGGAGTGAGGTTTGCTGGCAGCCCTCCGATGACCATGAAGACATCGTGGATCTCGGGGAACCCCTCAGCCTTGTCCTCTTCACCCTTTTTCTTCTTGTCCTCGGGGGGGGGAGCTCGGTAGAAATGGCAGGCCAAGTCACACTCCCCCATGGTGTGCTTGACGGGGAACTTGTGGAAAGGACAGGGCTTCTTGAGCATGTCGTCGAAAGCCCCGGGCCCCGGGGGGCCACGGGGGGCCTTACGGTCGGCCGCGGCGACGAGCTCGTCGTCAGTGTCCGCCTCCTTCTTGCCCTTCTTTCCCTTCCGCCTGTTCCTCTTATTCTTCTTGGGGTTGCGGGATGCATCCCCCTCAGCGTCGCCTTCCTTTCGCTTTCCTTTGTCGTTGCCGTTGCGAAAGATCGCTCCCACCGCCTCCTCGCCGGAGGTGAAGTTGGTCGCCACCTCGAATAGCTCGTTGGCGGTGGTCGGCATCCTCCGGCCCAGCACGTGGACGAGTTCCTTGCAGGTGGTACCATCAAGGAACGCGCTGATGATGGCAATGCCGGCTACGTTGGGCAGCTCGGTGCACTTCTTCGAGAAGCGCCGGATGAAATCCCGCAGCGTCTCGTCGGGCTTCTGGCGGCACCGTGGAGGTCCCACGAGTTCCCGGGGCACACGTATGTACCCCTAGAAGTTCCCCACGAAAACCTTGTCCGGACGACTCGCCGGATCGTGTGGGCGGGGAGATGTTCAGCCAAGCTCGCGCCGAGTCACCCAGTGAAGCGGAAGGTTGCGGATGATGAGCCTGCCGTCGTCCCCGCACCACCCGGGGCGCACGCCAGCGAGGCGATAGTCGTTGAGCCACACCTCGGGGTTCGTTTCTCCCGTGTACTTGGTGAGGTTGGCCGGTGGTGGACCAGGAAAGAAACCGGGCGTTGCAGATCTCCCGGCTGAAGGCGCGGGGCCCGGGATCGGCATCTCACGGTCTTCGTCGGCCGCTCGTGCACACGCCCGCCTGGCGGCGGTCGCACCGGCCCGTGCTCGGCTCCTCTCGCGACGTTGTTGATGGCGTTGCGTGCGTCGCCGTCGTCGAGGCTGCCCGGTTGTCCCGGATGCGCTCGCGGACCGGCCTCCGTGGCGGATCCCCCCCGATCGGCCGAAGCTTCTCGCTCACGGTGAGGGCTCCTCGTCCTCCTCATCCCTCTGCGCCCCGGCCGGGAGGCTGAACTCCCGGCCTCTTTGGACAAGAGCGGGGTCTCGATGTAGCCCCGCATCTCATCTCGGATCCGTCGCCCCTCCGGGGTGGATGGCTCCGCATCGCCCGGAGGAGAAGGGCCGCAGCTGTGATGTTACGCTCGCCTGTTGAAAAGATGGGGGGATGTTCCCCTCCCTCGTCGTTGACGATTCTCCGGTGGACGTCGTGGGCGCGCTATCGGGCGCAGCGGGGCTCGGGTTGCGTGTCGTGCGGCGCGCACGCCGAACGCCTATCTCTCTGCCAGTAACGAAGACGGTCACGCTCAAGCTTATCCCCAAGCTCCGGATTTGCTCGATGGTGGGGCGCCATGGCCCTCGAGGGGTAGCCGCTGGATCGCCCGCTTCGGGGGGGACCCATGCGCGGCGGAGTTCTGCCGCTCCCCGCCCGTGGGCCGGGGCGCCACCCCGGGTCCCGAGGCGCGCTGCCGCCGGTGCCGGTCTTGCGGCGTGCACGGGTCGCGGTCCTGGTCGTCGTCGCCGTTGCCGTTGCCTCCATCACCGAGATCGTCGACCTGCACGTGAAAGCACTCTCGGGTCGGGTCGTACATGTCATCCGGCGAGTTCGAGTCGGGGTAGCCGAAGGCATATGCACGCGCCGGCATTAACCCACGGGGCTCCGTGGCCTCCAGGTGACGCTGGATCGTGTGGACGTAGCGGGACCCGGAGTAGTCTACCCCTGCCCACCTAGTCCGGTGCTCCTCAAGGTCGGGGTCAGACGCGGCCGGAGCAGTCGTGTCCGGATCCTGAGTGAGGCGTATCTGGTGGCCGGGGAGCACACCATAGGCCCTCAAGCTGTGGAGACTGACGACGCGTGCGTGGAGGCGGCAAGGTGAGGCCGAATGGTGGTGGCGGTGGAACCGTTCGCGAGGCATTAGGGACAGCCTTTGGCCGCCTAAATGCAACGCGGCGGACCCCTCCTCCGTATCCCTTAGCGGGCGCTGGGCGAGCCTCGCCGCAGACGGGCGGGCGCCCGCCACGGCGCCCCGCGGCCAAGGCCCGTGACGGGGGCCGCGGGGGCCTCATCGGAGACTCCGGGCCCCGGGCGGAGGAGATTCATGTCGCATCGGGTGCCCAAATGACACGAACTCGAGATCCCCAAACCGACCACGGTGCCCGCCCTCCGGGCGTGGCGGAGGAAGGTTGGGGCCGGTGACGCCCTGAGATGCCTCGTTGCGGTCGCTGGCCATTCCGGAGTTTTGGCGGGATGAGATGCGAAAACACGCATAGACCCCTACCTGGCGCACCAACTGTCGGTGCTAAAACTGGTGGCCCTAGCACCAACTAGTAAATTTGTGGTGCGTGTTCCCAAGCCCGGAAGGTGTGCAAGAAGGACACAAGGAAAACTTGTATTATCTTGCACCTGAGTGCTTGTAGGTAGGGTGTACAAGCGGGTGGAGAGAGGGAGCTGGTCCCAAGTCTCGTGGGTGTACGAGGCAGGTGCCAAGACTGCGCTCGTGTACAAGTGCTCAAGGTTACTTGAGTGTGTCTATGTGTTCCTGGTTGCTGCTTGCTTGTGTCTCCCCTTTGCAGGGCCCGGTCCTCCCCTTTTATAGCCGCAAGGGGTGAACAGGGAGTACATAGAATGCCGGTGCACGAACAGTGGTGCTTCCCTCCTGGTTCGAAGCCTCGGAGCCCGCCAACCTCCTTGTGCCGAGGCCCTGACGTGGGTTCTGGCACTGTGGAGCCTGTCCTGCTGCAGGGCATGTGCGTGGCCGTGAAGGGCCGTATCCTCAGCCCTGGCGGCGGATGGGACGGTTGTTCCTGTAGAGGTTGATGGAGAGGCCAGGGGAGGTGTTTCTGAATCCTGCGGCGCGCTGTAGCTTTGACTTCCCTTGGCTCCGTGGCCTCGGAGGGCCTCGGCACTTGCCGCCGTACGCAGGGCGGCCGGCATAGGGGAGAGCCGTCATCGGGGCAGTCGCCGCCCATCCCAGGCTCAGAGAACCCAGGAGGGACTGTTGTTTGACTAGTGTCCCAGCCGACCTGACTCCCGTACGGAGGATGATGCCGGGTGACAGCCCTTGGCGTGGCGGCTGCCGTCTGGAAGCCTCAGTGACTTGACCGGGCAGAGAGGTTAGGTTGCATAGTGCCCCACAGTGGCAGGCCTGGCCTCCACTGTGGAGGATAACGTAATCATGAACTCGGATGAGAGCAGTGTTAGGACGCTTTCCATCCCCTGCCAAGGGACAGCGCCATTATGGCAAGAACTGTGGGAAGGCGGGCGGTGGTTATACGTCAAGTCGTGGGTCCGGTTTGACCAAGAAATGCGCGCCCCCCCGAGGCCAAGACACGGGGCTCGAAAGGGGGACGAAAAGTTAGCGCCCGTCCGGGCCCCAACAGAGGGGCTCGGTCGGGACGGAAAATTAGCGCCCGTCCGAGGCCTCTGCGGGGAGGGCTCGGACAAGGCGGAAAGTTAGCGCCCGTCCGAGGCCTCAGCAGGGAGGGCTCGGTCGGGACGGAAAGCTAGCGCCCGTCCGAGGCCTCTGCGGGGAGGGCTCGGACGAGGCGGAAAGTTAGCGCCTGTTGACACTCCTTAGCGTCAACTTTTACTAGGGCTTTTTACCTGAAGGAAAACAAGAAAACACACTAGTCTAGGGCTTTATCTGACAAATTCCACGAGTTTTGCATATTCTGTATTTTCTAGGGAGATTTTCAGAAAAGCATAAAAAAGGGGATTATAGAGCTCAATTATCTCGAAATTGATCCACAACGGAACAACATCATCATTGGACTCAGGAAGGGTCTAGAAGACACCCGAAACAGCGGAGCCCGCAGAGGAGCCCAGGTGGGGCCGGCCGGCCCCACCCTGGGGCCGGTCGGCGCCCTAGGTCAACGTCTGGCCGCCGCCTTCTGGAATCTTCCTCCCACGGTTCCTTGGAAGCCAATCAAAGCATCCCTACGTTGATTTTAGGTCGGTTTGATCCGACGGTGCACACAAGATGGAGACGCGGATCGCTGACGTGGCGGTTCCTTGCCCCCTACTCCACCTCGGCCTATATAATGACGCACCAAGGCCCCTCCAAGAGGCATTCTACACCCCGGTGCTTCATATTCTCTACATAATTAGGGTTAGGGGTCCCTCTAGTTGATCTAGTCTAGTTCATCTAGTTCTAGTTCATCTAGTTGTAGCAATTAGGAGAGACTAGTTCTTCTAGATCTAGTTTTGTTTAGAGATTAGAGAGATTGAGTAGAGGAGTAGAGATTCTCGAGGAGCTCCGGCCCGTCGGCGCTTCTTCTTCATGGTCAGTATTCTTCTCGATTCAACTTCCTCGCCCGAGCTGCGTTCCGAGGTACTTTTGTATTTACCATTCCGATTCAAGTAAGCAATTTGTTCTTATTCGTTCTTTTGGTTCACATCTCATATTGAGAACTTTGATCTATAGGACCCCGTAGGTTAAAGTTGTATTTAAATAGTGTAGGCGTGGTGCCTAGGCTAGATTTACTTGTGAATATCCCCCTCGATCAAATTAGGATAGTGGTAGCTCGCGTAGGTGACTTTATAGGCTGGCGTTGAATCCTCTGTAGTCCACTTCCCGCTTGATAGGACCGATAGGCTTATAGGTGTCCGTAGGTAGATTACTCTGTTTCTTCTCCTATTCAGGTCACTTGTCCGATAAGACGATATTATACAAAGTTTACCTGTTATTGGAACTAGAGTACAATAGCTATTTCCTTTTTTCTTGATATTATCTAGCCTAATTGTAGGGTTAAGTCTATAGACATTGTCATTATCATAATCGTTCCCTGTGGATACGATATTTAAAACCTCCGGGTAAAATGTGACACCGGTATGATATCTCGTGGCGCTTTGGATAATCCTACTTAAAACTTATTTAATGGAGTGCGCTTAAAAATACCAACAAGCATTTTTGGCGCCGTTGTCGGGAACGGTTTGTTGATTTTGACTTAATCTAGCTTAATCTTGTATTATACTTTTTATCTTTTTTTATTTTATCCCATTCTCTTCATTATTTTTGTGTTCATCCTTATGGATGCTTTTAATTCTGTTCCTATCTCGCTTTTATGGCATGCGTGAAAGCTTCGGGCCACCAAAATCTAATAAACCTATTATAACACTGGCTATGAGTCTGCGCCCATGTCTAATCAAATTGATTCGGGATAAACCCTTCTCGTGAGAAGGCAATGAAAACCCATACTTACACTTATGAGAATTCGAAAGCAGACACATTGCATGCTTGCGCATTGCTTGGCATGTCCGATAAGACTATTAGATGGAAGCTTTTTCCGTTTTCCTTGACAGAAAAAAGCTAAACTTTGGTATAATCGAGCCGTAGGGAGTATGCAAGGTGATTGGAAAATGTTATACTCTGAATTACATTTTACACTTTTTCCCATCTCTAAGGTAGCTAGCCTTCGAAAAGAGGTTCTAACTTTTAGGCAACTAGAACAAGAATCTCTTAGTAAATCATGGGAGCGTTTTAATGAACTTATCACATTTGGCCCCGACCTTGGTTTTCCGCACCCCATGCTTCTTCAATATTTTTATTTGGGTCTTACCAAGGAATCTAAGGACTCCCTTGATTTAGCCTCTAGAGGAGCTTTTCTTCACTTGCCTATAATCTGAAGCCGACCGATGCTAGAAAAGGTTGTTCAAGCCTATTCTCGAGCTCTCTCGAGGAAGAGAAGAAATCATCTCCCGAACAAGAAGAGGAAGTTTTGGTAGCTGAAACACAATCACCCCAATCCCAAAATTTAGCTATCAATCCTAAACCATCAAAACCTCACAATGATGATTTAGACTTCCAATTAGCTAAGATGCTTGTACATCGATATGAAACAGACCTTCTTAGAAGAGCATCTTGGAAAAAGTGTCCTCAACTTTCTTTCCCTCCTAAAGGACATCAAAAAGAATACATGGATGGCATGTCTAGTGACACCATAGAAGGAGAGCTAAGCCACTCAAGAATTAATCATATCTTCTCCCCTTCTATGCCCACATTAGATGACTTATCTAAACCCAACTTTAAACCCATCCTTGACCCTGATGATCCTTCTTATACTCTTTCCCCTAAGTCTCATAATGACCTTACAAACTCACTAGAATACCTAAAGTATAGGAGTCATGAAGACTATAGAAATGATCAAAAAGAGCAACGTCGACAATGGCATGAATGCATGGAACATATGAAAAACTCATTTGCCATTGTCAAAGAATGGATGGAGGAGGACGAAGCCTTAGTGTTAGCATCCGAACTTAGTCTAGATTCAAATGGTGAGCTTAAATCAATTTCCTTAATAAATAGAACTCACCCAAGTTCAAAGAAAGCTTTAGATGAGACCAATCCTATAAGCATCAATTCATGGAAAATCCTAGAAGATACAACATCCAATGAATGTCATAGGCATGAAATAATAGAGGCAAACTTGTTGCCTATAGACAACCATGAAGAGACACTCTTGAGTTTGGAAAGGAGATTACATCGATAAGCTCATTAACACTTTATCAAATCCATGCTCATATGAGAAATCTCCTGAATCTTTTGGTCTCTCAAATATTACCACACACGAGATCTTCAACCCCCTTATTCTACCTGTTCATAAAATCATTAAGAGGGTGGTTGTAGATGCATATGTTTATCATAAATATTATAGATCTCATTGTAATCTTGATATAGGTGCACAAAGGCTAATGTTCTAGAGGAAACCACCTCACCAACTTGAAGTATAATAGTCAGAAGGTTTCCTATGAACAACTTTGTGTCCTAAAAATAACCACTCTAAAAAATGAATGAATGAATTCAGTTTGCACCTTTAGCATAGAAATATAATTATCAAAATATTCCTTTAGATATTTTTGTCACTAACCATTTCAGGTTTGAAGTAAGAAAATAAATAATGGCAAAGTTGCAGTATGACCAACCAATCATTATGCAACTTTAAATTACATCCACTCAAGCTTACATTTAATTTGCAAAATTCAAGCTTGGGGGAATGGCTTATTTAGAAAATTCTATATTGCTAATATTGGTTGTCTCTACCTTTATTCAATTTACTAATCATACTCTTTCATCTCTGTTTGAATAACACTCGATAAACTTTCATGTTACCTTTGTTTGGTATAGTATACTTAAGGTTTGGAGAAATTTCATACACCTTTTGAATTAGGTATGGTGCTAGTTTAAACTGTTTTCTTGAGTCATAATTAGACAAGGTGTTTAGTTTGATTCTTGAACTAAGAGGTATATTGATTTTACTTTCAAAGGCTTTTTGAATTAAGCGTGGTGCTTAGGTTAGAATGCCTTCCTAAGTCAAATTAGACGTGGTGTCTAGGTTGATTTTTGAACTAATAATATATTGTAGTAGACATTGGATATTTTATTGACTGACCCCTGCAGGAAATTTTTAAAAATCAATTTGGGTAAGTCATGAGATAAATTCGAATTAGAGATGAAACAGGGCACATGCTGAACTTTAATGACTTGGTAGAAGAAGATACAACTCATTCATCATAGATGGAGGAATTGTGAGTATTAATGGTTCATTCACTTTATCTTCTAATGCAAGTTACATTTTGCTTTGAGCCATGCCTGTATAGAACATGGTCTATGCTAAAATAATCTCAACACTATCTTTTTATTAGCATAGATAGAACACAATAAAATTCTAGACACATAACCTATCTTTCAAATTTGTATACTCCTTCGAGTATGTGTTGTCCACTAATCTGTTATAGATATAATAATAACTGGAGTGAAAAGAGTCAAAAGATCAAAGAAGCAAAAGATGGCAAAAGAATAAATATAACAGAGGAGACAAGATGTCCATGAGTAACTCAAGATTCAAGAGGAAGGACCACTAGTCATTTACCCTTCATCACTTAGTGCTATCACGCTCTAATAATGAAAGTAATATTTTAAGGTAAGTGGTCACTGCTCTTCTCTTGATCTAGCTGTGCACATAAATTAAAACACAAACATGTTAGAGTTACAACTTAAATTGATCAACCTGATTAACTCAATATGATTTGTCTTTTAAGATTGTTCATGGCAATCGTTTCTCTTTAATCTCAGTCTTAATCAAACAAGCTAAAAACATTATATTCAATTTTGGGAAGACGATAGTCATACTCATATGAAAATTTATATATAGACAATCCTTCTATTGGTTAAGTAAGTCATTCTTTTCTGCCATGTGAACTTAAATGCAACATTAAATGCTTAATCTTTTGATCCTACCACTCATGGCATAAATAAACAATTCATGTAACATCAACTTTATCTTGTTCAATATGTCTAAGGATGGAGAAAAAAATAATAAATAAAGAAATAGATTTAGTTCTGTTGGTGTTTTTCCACCAGCAGAGCCTATACACTTGATCTCTACCTTGGTTTTGCAAACATAATAACACATCGAGCGAAATTTATTAATTCTACAAGTGAAAGTTCTATGAACGTGCACAATCGAGCAAGATGCTGCCACTATAATTAAAACTCTACTTCAATCATTGGCCAAATCAAAGAACAAAGATGACATCATCATCACTAGAGGTATGCAACTATCAATACCTCCATCTCTCAAGATGGAGAGATACACAAGAGTGGAAGAAAAAGTTCTGTCGGTAAACTTAAAATTCCGCACTTTTGCCATAAGGTAATATGGTAGTTATCTAATAAATTAGTATTTCTATCTACATTAATAATTTTACTTTAATATATTCATCTTCATAAATATTAAAAAAGAAAATAAAAAACATTTATTGCTTCATTTATTGCATCATAAAAATATTGAAATCCCCACGTGAATAAACTTATGGTAACCCTATAGAAATATTTACTATGGTGGCAAGAAGAATAATAAAAATAATAATAGCATCTCTATTTACTCTCTCGCATTATGAAAAAAGCCTAAGCCCCATAAGAATAAATATTCTCTGTGGAGGCATAAAAATATAATACTCATATATTTAATTTCTACATAATTAATCTAGAAAATCCTAAAAAAAAAGAGAATCCTGCTAGAACCTCTGTCAATTCAAATTAACTCAAGGAATAATCAATCACTTATTGGTGACCGCTAACCCATTATTAAATTTGAGCCTCGAGTTTTGATTTTCTTGTTGGAGTATACTTATACTTATACAGGAACAACATTATGACAAGGAGAAAGTCTATCGCTGGCACCCACCAGAACCGCTATTTGGTTAGCTCACTCTAAAGTTCATCAACACCAAGATGGCAAATATCTAGCTTAGGGGAGGAGCATCCCCTAGTTATCGGTAAACTATACCTAGGCGATTATCGAGTCTACTTTATATAGTTATAAAATACCAAAAATATGTGAGCACATGAAGGTTCACAATAGTATCATAAAAAAATTTAAAAATACCAAAAATATGTGAGCACATGAAGGCTCACCCTTAATTAAGAAAAACACAAAAATATTCGGGCACATAAAGGCTCGACGCGATCGAAGGGATTAGCTTGGGGGAGACGCACCCCGTTATCATCGTGATTAAGGTATATCTTTACTATTAGTTTTATTTTAGTAAACTATAGTGTGTGTTAGATTTAATAATTAAAGTATGTTTGAAGAACTCTCTCTCTAATCTTTTAAAGTGGAAATGATGAATAGTTGCTCTACTATAATTCTTTTTCAAGTGCCTAGTTTTCAACCATGGATTCTTCTAAGTTTTAGACATGACTACTTTGATATAAGAATTTACTCGAACCTGAAATTTGTGGAGGCATATGCTTGAGCTAAAGTCTAGGTAATTGATTGATATGATACATGAAGGTCTAAGTTGCTATTTACCTTATTCCTAGCATTACTAAGTTCTAGAGATTTATTTTGAAAACCTAAAATCTTACATGATGAGCTCTTGTATGATAAAGTTTAAATTCCTACCAAAGCCATATATGATATATTTAGAGTTAGGAAAACCTTTGCACATTCATGCTTTGCTTTTTACATTGAGTTAGTCAACCTTTGTTGTATACCTTATGAGAGCCTTGTCATGCTTTTAAAATCAAGATCACTCACGTACTCCACCCACATATGCATTACTCCTACTTTGGGATGTAAGCGTAGTTATTTCCACTTTCATCTAGATCCACCTTAAAATGTTTTTCCTCCTACACTAGGAGTAAAACACCCAAAAATATACCCTATAGGACAGTCCCTATTTAATTGCTCTAAGTTCTTATCATTATCTCTCTAATTATTTATATTCAAAGGATGCATGTGGCTATGCAAAAGTATTGGAAAAAAGGAGTAAAAGATGGACAAGTGTCCCAGCAATTAAAACAATGGGTACACAGATGCCCGCCTCCTAGGTAAAAAAGAGAGAGAGAGAGAGAGAGAGAAAAAGAGAGAATAAAGATAGCCCATGTTTTTCTCTCAAAAAAGTTTTAAGTTTTAAAGGAGAGAGTTATTTTCAAAGAGCAAAAGTAGAATTAGGATTAACCACTAAATACCATATATACACCTATCCACCATATTCCATACACATGCACATCTTGATTTGATTGTATGCCTCGATTCTCTATGGATCCATTGTTTGACTTTACAGTATATGAAATGCAAGTATGTTCATCCTTGTTATTGCCACTCCTATAAGCTCCACTATATATATCCTTAGTTGTAGGAAGGCATGACCTTATTAATGCCTCAGTGAGATCCATAAATACCACATATAATAAGAGACTTGAGGATGTCATACAATTATGCTCTGAGTTTTATTTTGAAAACTTACAAAACTCTGGAATATTAGTACTGTGAAGAATTTGAGACATAGTGCTTGACTTGATTGTTCTATCTTTTGATTGCTCAAGACTTATGCAAAAGCTATAAAGTTCCATAGTTAAAGGTAAAATGGGTAAGTTTGAAAGTTAGAGCAGTTTTATCTAAACCAGAGAAAAATTTATGTCTAAAAGCAAGTGTACTTAAAAGAAATAAAAAAGTATTGCAAAAACTCCTGATCCAAATATTTTAATAATTAGGCTTGGGGTTGTTTGCCAAGGGACTGGCAAAAGGTAAGCTTGGGGGTATTGTTGACACTCCTTAGCGTCAACTTTTACTAGGGCTTTTTACCTGAAGGAAAACAAGAAAACACACTAGTCTAGGGCTTTATCTGACAAATTCCACGAGTTTTGCATATTCTGTATTTTGCAGGGTGATTTTCAGAAAAGCATAAAAAAGGGGATTATAGAGCTCAATTATCTCGAAATTGATCCACAACGGAACAACATCATCATTGGATTCGGGAAGGGTCTAGAAGACACCCCAAAACAAATGGGGCCCACAGAGGGAGCCTGTGGGGCCGCCCGGCCCCCCCACCCCCCGCCGGCCGGCGCCCTAGGTCAACGTCCCGGCCGCCGCCTTGGGAATCTTCCTCCCACGGTTCCTTGGAAGCCAATCAAAGCATCCCTACATTGATTTTAGGTCGGTTTGATCCGACGGTGCACACAAGATGGAGACGCGGATCGGACGTGGCGGTTCCTTGCCCCTACTCCACCTCGGCCTATATAATGACGCACCAAGGCCCCTCCAAGAGGCATTCTACACCCCGGTGCTTCATATTCTCTACATAATTAGGGTTAGGGTCCCTCTAGTTGATCTAGTCTAGTTCATCTAGTTCTAGTTCATCTAGTTGTAGCAATTAGGAGAGACTAGTTCTTCTAGATCTAGTTTTGTTTAGAGATTAGAGATTGAGTAGAGGAGTAGAGATTCTCGAGGAGCTCCCGCTGTCGGCGCTTCTTCGTGGCTGTATTTTTCTAGATTCAACTTCCTCGCCCGGAACTGCGTTCCGAGGTACTTTTGTATTTACCATTCCGATTCAAGTAAGCAATTTGTTCTTATTCGTTCTTTTGGTTCACATCTCATATTGAGAACTTTGATCTATAGGACCACTGTAGGTTAAAGTTGTATTTAAAGTGTGTAGGCGTGGTGCCTAGGCTAGATTTACTTGTGAATATCCCCCGATCACCGGATAGTGGTAGCTCGCGTAGGTGACTTTATAGCTGCGTTGAATCCTCTCACGTAGTCCACTTCCCGTTGATAGGACCGATAGGCTTATAGGTGTCCGGTAGGTAGATTACTCTGTTTCTTCTCCTATTCAGGTCACTTGTCCGATAAAGACGATATTATACAAAGTTTACCGGTTATTGGAACTAGAGTACAATAGCTATTTCCTTTTCTTGATATTATCTAGCCTAATTGTAGGGTTAAGTCTATAGACATTGTCATTATCACAACTGTTCCCCCCGTGGATACGATATTTAAAACCTCAGGGTAAAATGTGACAATTTGGTATGATATCTGTGCGTTTGCGGATAATCCTACTTAAAACTTATTTAATGGAGTGCGATTAAAAATACCAACGGCGCCCGGCAGGAGGCCTCGGCAGGGGAGGGGCTCGGCCGGGACGGAAAGGCGCCCGTCCCGAGGCCTCTCGGGGAGGGCTCGGACCGAGGCGGAAAGTTAAGCGCCCGTCCCCGGCCTCAGGGGAGGGCTCGGTCGGGACGGGGAAAAGCGCCCGTCCCGAGGCCCCAACAGAGGGGCTCGGCCGGGTCGAACATCGTCTTTGGGCCTTGATGGGTCATGCTTTGTTTGTGTGGCCTAGTTT
>JADLZL010000215.1:0-40565 GCA_015844335.1 Chrysopogon serrulatus | reverse complement strand
AAGTATATATGAACACTAATTAATGCACATTGACGTGTAAATCGAATGCAAATTTCATCTATATTTCCTCTTGCAGTTCTTTACATATCAATGAATCAATTCTATTTTTTAAAATTTATTTAAAAAAATACTATTTTTTTGAAAGACAAGCAGGTATAGTAGTCATACAAAATACAGACTAGTGAACCAAACTCTAGAGGAAAGAAGCTAACTTACCGGATACAAACCATCGACTAAGTAAGGGTGCTGAAGAGTATCTAAGTATGTCAATCTTGTGCTCTGTCTTATTAACTATCCACTTATTCCCTGAGGGTTATAACACAAAGCTGAACGTCAATCAATAAAAAAAACTGCAAGAATCTATTACAAGGATTCTACCGGCCAATGTACTTTGGAAGGGAATGTGCGTCGTGCCTGTGTCTGTGCTTCGGGGTCTGATTTTATCGTTACCTATATTCTGGAGACAGTAGTGATCCCATCCCATGTGTATACTCTGATCCGTATTTGTTTGTTCCGTTCAGAACCCTCTTTTGATTTCATTGGTTGCTTTGAGATGTGTGTAATTTTCTAGAGAGGAGTACCGGAGCACTTCCTTTTTTAAAAGACGAGCATATACATTATTCATACGAAATACAGACCAGTGAATCAAATTCTGGACAAAAGAAGCTAATTTCACCGGATAGAAACCATTAACTAAGTAAGGGGAGTATCTAAGTGTTCGCTTGTTCTTTGAGGGTTATGACACAAAGCTGAACGTACATTGACGGGTAGGTGAAATCAATAAAAAACAATGGGAAAATTCGGTGCTACAAGGAGGAAAGCAGATCTCTTGTACAGACTCTTGTTGTCAAGTAGCATGTACGGCCGCGGAGATATGAAAATTAAGGGAAAATTTGTTATTAGTCACAAAAATGATCTCCTTTTGCCGTTTGATATTGAAAATATATAGTAAGATTTGTTGGAGTTTGTTTTTTATCAAATTTGTTGGTAGACATCATGTCTAATAAAAATACTTTTATAAATAGATATAAAATCATATAAGTGACCAAAAATTATAATGATTAACTGATATATAGAGAACTGCAAAAGGAAGTAAAGATGGAATTTGCTTTTGATTTACATGTCAAAGTGCAGTAGCGTTCATATATAACACTAGCAGTAAAAACGACAAACTGCAAAACAATTGGTGCTTAAAGCCGATACGGGAGTGATGCACTGCAAAACAAATCAACGTATACATTATATTCCTAGCTAGTATGTTACATAATCGGTGGCACAGTACATTGAAACTATTGATATGCTGCCTTAGTTTGGAGCCCTGCCATTCTCCATCGTATGCTCTTCGTTATTGTCATCTTTTGCTAACAAGATAACACTAATTATGACAATGGCTGACATCCAAGAGACGAGTCCCACTGCCGCCCAAAGTGGTAATAGCATGAAAACTGTTACGGCAGCAGCGGCGAGGAAACAAAATAGTAGCAGCATAGTATGCCAAGAGACAATTCCCGTCTTAGCTTCATTTCTCTTAGTTTCTAGACCTTTTTCGAGGTCGACGAAAGCTGCGCTGGTAGTAGCATTGGCCTTCCCTCCTCCTACTCCTCTTCCTCCTCTCTCCATCTGGACGTTGATGGTGACCACGCTGGCTTTTTGGATTGTTTTGCTTGAACATGAACTGTTGTTGTCTTGGCGGTCTCCTTGCCTGCTTTGTTACGGTCGTGCTCCATCCGTGCTCACCACGTTTTTCAGGCTACTTTTGCGGTTTTGCCTAATCCTCGATGTATGCCTGGGGCGCTGACAATTAATAATGTACGTCTCTTGCTTGGCGCTATTCTAGTCGATGGTGAGTCCATGGGCTGAGAGCGCCAGATTTATACGCCGGGTGAGTTTGACGGCCTGTTGCCTAGCTCGGACTCGGTTCCCTTTCCGAAACGTACGGGCCGAACAAACGTTTCCGAAAGGAACAAAACAAACCGCGCTTGTTCCGAGCCCTGCTCGGACTCGAGGAAGGACGCTTGTCCCACGTGCCGACGTGCGGCGTGCACCGGGGCGTGAGCGCCATCTGGGTCACGGCAAGCCCCCGATCGCCTTGCATCTGCCCATGGCCGCGACCTCAGCGGCATGCGCCAATGGGCGATCAGGATCACCACGTCGATGGACCAGTTCACCTGTGTGGTGGCGTCCTTGCGGCTGAGGCTGGCGTGAACACAACTGAGCAGCGAGCAGGCTCACCAGCAGGCCCAGCATGCCCAGCCCAGGGTGCCGCGGGCCCCGTGCAAGCAGGAGAGGGATGCAATGTAAACCTTGTACAGTTGTACATATGAAATACAATCCTGGTTTTCTTCAATAAAAATAAAACTGACTGCTGGAACTAGAGAGAAAAAAAACAAGAGCGTGCGTGTCATACAAGTGCCTTAGAATAAAAATTTGGAACTATGTACTATCTGAAACAACAAATAATTGATTTCAATATATGCATGTCATGGAATTACAATTACAAAGGTTCACTGTAGCCACCTCAAATACTCCCTCCATCGTCTTTTAATTATCGCTTGCGCTTTCCGAGAAATAAATGTCGGCAATTTTAATAAATACTAAATATTATCGATTAGTATAATAATTAATATCATAAAAAAAAATTTAGAACTAGTTTTTTAATAAATTTATTTGGAGATATAAATATTACACGTATTTTCTACAAATCGAGTCAAACTTGTGGCATGAAAAGTCACGACGACAATTAAAAAGTGACGATTGGTGTGTGCGCCCGGCACTCCTGCATCTGCATCCACTTTCAGGTGTCCCCACACACTTCTTGATTAACTGTTCTAGCATGCATTTGTTTGATAAAAGAATCATCTTTATGATTTATTTACTATAATGGTTATCTCCTTCAAATTTTGCAGGTGGAGGAAGTTAATACTGGAATATGCGAGGTACGAGTGCCTTCTAAATCCATGTAATTATGTAGCATAGCATGCAGGGACAATGCAATATGTATGCATATGTATTCACTGTCAAGTAGGTGTCATTTTTTTGACAACAAGACCAGAATTTTATTAGCAGCATACAGCTGCAACAGGAACAAAAGATTCAAAGTTAATATCTAGCAGCCCTGGCGAAGGTAGCAACTGCTTACATGAGAAGGGTTTGTACATGAAGTGATGAAACAATGAATTGTCCTGGAGACAAGTCTGTATGATTGTACGCTTGGCATGCAAGACAGTTTTCTGAATAGCCTGTACTGCTTCTTAATAAAAAATCTGGTTAATTAAGTCTAAATTCCAGTTAGCAGTGCCAGGACTCTAAAGATCACATATGTTATTAGGGAGGCTTTGTACAGTGATAGGCAACTTAAGATGACTATGAATATCTTTCCAAATGCTGCACTATGGAGAAGACCAGATACTAGAATTGCAAGACCAGATACTAGAATTGACTTTCTGAATTTGAATGATGTAGTTATTAATAAGAATATCTTTGACGCTCATGATGGACGACCAAAAAGTAGATTCAGTGGGAGAATTTCCCGCCAACCAGAAGCTGGAGTTAGGATGATAGTATTTTGATTTGAGAATATCTGCAAGGAAGGCATTTTTACCTGTAGCAATTTTCCTTAGCGTCACTGATGCTAAGTGTCCTGATCCGCCGCCGTTCTCATCTCTCTCCCTTCTCTGCTAATTCGGCCTCAGTTTCCTCCTTCCTCTCCTCCCTCCCCACTCGTATCTGGCTGATGAGTGCAGCGGCAGACGCAGTGGCAGGGCTTCAGGGGGTTGAATGTACAACACTCTCAAATCTAGGCTGTTCTTGCTTCTTTTTCTTCTTTTCTAATTGCCGAATTGAAATCCAGGCTGCAATATTCGGATTAGATAGGGACCTGACCCTGTTGCTATTGCAATTACCAGAGCTCTAGGCCAGGCATCACCGAGCATGCGAGGCGACTCATTCATCACCGGCCTCGGGAGGAAGGCGCACGCACGGGGAGTAGATCACCAGGGCAATCCTTCGCACGTAAGGGAAATCGGTCACCGCAGACGCCTCCACGCCGTTCCGCCAGCGCCCCGCTGTAGAGCCGGCGCTACGCCGTCCGGCCGCTGCCCCGCCTCAAGCCTCGCCGCCGGCGCCCGTCGTCTCCCCGCCGGCCAGCCGTAGGGCTGCTGCCCCGCCGCTGCACGGACGCCACTCCGTCCCGCCGGCGCCCCGCCGTAGGGCCGGCGCTACGCCGTCCCGCCTCCATGCCCGGACGCCGGCGCCGCGCCGTCCCGCCGCCACGCGAGCCACCACGGTGCTGCTCTGGCCACCGTGGCACTGCGGGGGCGCCCATAGGATCCAGAATCCTGGACATCGAAGCCTGTGTGAGTCTGTTTGCCGCTCCGTCGCGTCTGTCTTCAACCCTTTGGAGCGACACGCTTCCTATTCTTCAGTGCGGCAGGCGGTTGCCCTTGGTGTGTAATCGTGTTCTTGCACATGTGAATGTGATCGGGACTCTGCCACTCGGGTGACGCCACGACGGCAGCGGCGGCCGGCTGCGCGACCATTGGCGTTTTCGGCTTGCGAACACCGAGCAGCAGCAGTCCGGCAGACCGGCAGAGACAGCAGGTACGTCTCGAATTCCCGCCAATAATGCAATCTAGCCTGTTGCCGTTCTCCTTTTCTTTTCAAATCCTCCCTTATGACTTTTTAGTCACGTTAATCAATTAAATTATATTTGAACAAGAGACATGAGGTATTGCTGATGGCCAGTGAATGGCAATCGACATAGACACTGATTTAGGTTGTTGGGATCTTTTGTACAACGCTAGATTATTTTATTTCAGCTGTATGATTTTTATGCAGTATTGGATTATTGAAAAGACAAATTAAAATATTATATAATTCTCTCTTGGATTTGTTGGAACATGTAGTATACAGATCTTTTCTACATTACATACAATTGACTCATCTATTTCATGACGTCCATACTCCATATATCCTTTTTACCTCGATTTTACTGTGTTTCGTAATTCATATACATGTGTACCAATATTTAAAATGCTATATTCATAGTGGTTATAAAAATATTTCAACAATGGGCCACTCTAGCTCTAAATTAAATCATGGCTAATAAATAGACATTTCTAATTTCTAAGGTAATAACACATTGAAACTAATATATATTCCTGACCAGGTGGCTCTTCAAGCACTACCAAGCAGCTTCAAATCCGAAACTGGTACCTGAATTTGGATGCGTCAGCCAAGGAAAAATTGCTACAGGAGAGACAGGAATATAAGAGGGCAAAAGCAATGGAAAACGAGCAGCGATCGTGCCCTAGAAGAAATGTTGATCCTATGCTTGTGCCACCTGTACAGACGACATGTGTACAGCACATTGACGTCGAGTTTGATGCTGCTTTATTCGAGCCTAGAAACCAGGATTCCGATCATGAAGGTGGGTTCTACACGTGCCTTCAACACTGTCATTTTTTATGGGAATTATGTTAAATTAATCGTGTTATTTTCACATGTCATGCAACAGGTCATCTAAATTGTTCGTGATGCATTTCAGGCTATGAAATTGTTTTTCCATGAAATAAAGTCTGCTTCGAGAAGTTGGTGAAGATAGCAATGCTATCTTTAAGTTTGGCAAGTGGCATTGATTCAGGAGCATTTGTTTCTTCTGCTATCATCAGATCGTATTTGCAAAGAGATGGTATGGAGCATGCTAGGAAGATGTATAAGAGAAGGAAGATGTATAAGAGAGGTATGAAAACTAATTGGGCAGTCGTCGTGTTACATACGTATTTTGTGCTCTTGCAGGATGATGATGTTATGCAGTTATCATTTTGAGCAGTCTATCACGACAATTGTGACAATACTAATTTGTATAATTTGTATTTTGTTGGATTGTAGATTTTAGGGCCAGCCGGGTGCCGGGCAAGTGATATATGTGGGCAGTGGCTGACTGGCAGTACCGCAAATTATATGACTGGCAGTACGACATGTGTACAGCACATCTAGAACTAAAGGTATTGAACTTGTTTCAGTCTCCTTTTCTTTGTGTGACTCAACAGCTTGTTTCTAAGTGCAGATAAATGTATAGTATAGTGATCTCAAAAAGCTTTCGTACATGGAGCCTCGAGCAGTTCTCCCTGACTCATTGCCATACACAGAATCAGCAATTTTAGGATGTGTAGTGTTTACCGCATATGGTGCCCTGAGGCATGCTGCTAAAATGTGTGCGGGTGATTCGTTAGGTGTGATCGGAGTTGGAGTGGTTGGGTCAAGGTCAGTTGATGTATTTTTTTTATTGATTATGAAAGCACAAACATGATCATTTTTTCCTCTTGTATCTTATTAAAAGTAGATCTTTTGTTCTGCAGCTGTTTACAGATAGTAAAAGCCTTTGGAGCTTTCGAAATCATTACAGTGGATGTTCATGATGTGAAACTCCAGAATGCTAGAACACTTGGAGCAACCCACACTGTAAATGCAGCAAAAGAGGATGCCGTTGAAACTCCTAACTCATTGCAGTCGATTGTCAAAGTTCATGATCTATCAAAATAACCAATGGTGTTCAGTTAGAGCATTTTATATTTGTTGGATTGTGTGTTGATGTTTGAGACTGTTGAAGCCTTGTCTAAACCTAAGGGCAACTACAAAATATATATACTTTGGTTGTTTCATTTGTATTACCAGATATCACCGTAGCGTTAGCACGGGCAATATACTAGTTTAGGAAAATATCGAAGGACCTAGACAATATCTAGGCTTTAGAGGAAATCAAAAGCAAGACAGCGATCAAGAGATAGGGATATTTTAGAGGGTGATAGGAACACTGCCTATTTCCAAGCTGTAGCAAATCAGAGGAGTAGGAAAAAAAGGATAGAAGTCTTAGAAGGGCCTAATGGTTTAGTAGATAACCCAAAAGGCATGATGGATATAGCTGTTGATTTTTATAAAAATCTTTTTGCCAAAGAAGATAGGATGAACATCAGGCTGGCAGAGGATTTTTGGAATGCCGAGGATCTGGTTTCCAGTCAAGAGAATGATTGGTTAACTAGACTGTTTTCTGAGGAGGAAATTAAAGAAGTCATTGATAGTTGTTATGCTGACGGAGCTCCAGGACCAGATGGAGTCTCCTTTATGTTTTACCAAGCTTTTTGGGACATAGTTAAAAAGGACTTGTTAGCCATGTTTAACGATTTCCATAGAGGGAAGATAGATTTACATCGTTTGAATTTTGCCATAATAACTCTTATCCCTAAGGAAGAGGGTGCTAAAAACATGAAGAAGTTTAGACCCATCAGCTTGATTAACTGTAGTTTTAAAATTTTTTCTAAAGCTCTGACACTAAGGCTTGGGAAGATTATTGATAGGCTAGTTTCCCCTCAGCAAAGTGCCTTCATTCAAGGGAGATATATTCTAGAAAGTGTTGTCGATGCTTACGAACTAGTGCATGGTGTACATAAAAGGAAAAAAAAAAACCTCAGTGTGTCATCAAGTTAGATTATGAGAAGGCATACGACAGAGTGAGTTGGGAGTTTCTCTTTGAGATCCTAAAGTCTAGAGGCTTCAATGATTGCTGACTAAATTGGATTGAGAAGATCATTAAACATGGCTCTGTAGGAGTCATGCTTAATGGGGAAGAGAGTAAATTCTTCGAAACAGGGAAAGGGTTAAGGCAGGGAGACCCCCTGTCCCCTTTACTCTTTAATCTGGTGGGAGATGTGCTAACTAGGATGTTGATTAGAGGGGCTAACAGAGGCTTAATTAGAGGACTAGACTCTGATTTCTTGGAGGGGGTGTCATCTCATTACAGATGTGGTTTGAGCAGTTATCAGGTATGAGGATAAATTTTCATAAGAGTGAGATAATAGCTATGAATGTGACAGATGAGACAGCCCATGAGATAGCACATCTCTTTGCCTGTCCTTTAGGGAATTTTCCAATTAAGTATCTAGGAGTACCTTTACATTTTGAAAATCTTAGGAGGGTGGATATCCAGCCATTAGTGGACAATATGCTTAAGAGGATAGCTGGCTGGAAAGGTAGACTCTTGTCCTATGTAGCTAAGGTAGTACTAATTAAAGCATGTCTAACTAGTATACCTATCTACCTTATGTCCTTCATAAAGTTCCCTAAATGGGCTATTAGGATCATCAACACCCATTTGGCCAACTGTCTTTGGAATAATAGTGCTGATGAGCATAAGATTCACTTAGTGAATTGGGATAGTGTCTCTAGTTTAAAAGACTTTGGAGGTCTAGGTATTCCTAAGGGACTTAAACTTGTGTCTTTTAGCATCTTGGATAAAGATATAATACAGACATCATTGACTGCAAGTATGACACAGATAAGCCAAATCTCTTCTGTACTCCAACTAGTGGTGCTTCCCAATTTTTAAGGGTGTTATGTGGGCTGCTTCTGCAGCCAAAGTGGGCTTTAAATGGAGAATAGGTGATGGTAAGAGGGTTAAGATTTGGGAGGATAATTGGTTGGATCCTTCAAGCTTAGCTATCCAGTCCTCGGAGGTTTATGTTTTAGTGCAGGAGAAGACAGGAACGGTGGCTGAGCTGTGGGACGGTAGCAATCTAAAATGTACCTTTAGGAGGTGTTTTGATCAAAGATTAATGAATCTGTGGTTAGAAATTGTCTAGCTAGCTTCAACGATTTGCTTTACTAATGAGGATGATGCCTTAATTTGGTAGTTTAGCTCTGATGGCATTTATTCCTCTCAATCTCTATATAGAATTATTAACTCTCGTGAGATTCTCCCTGTTCATGTCCCTGCTGTCTGGCAACTTAAAATTCCTCCTAGGGTGCATTTTTTCTTCTGGTTCCTTTCAAAAAATAAGACCTTAACTAAAGACAATTTGAGTATTAGGAAAAAGCTAGATGATATGTCTTGCCTTTTCTGTACAGAGCCTGAAACAGTGCATCACCTCTTTTTTTATTGTGTAGTTGCTAGACAATTGTGGGTTTGTTTCTCTGAAGTCTGTGAGATAAATTTAGGTGAAGATTTTCTGTCAATTGGACAATTTTGGTTGAGTAACAGCAAGTTTTTAGTTACAAACTCCTTTTGTGCTGCTGTCCTGTGGGGGCTTTGGAAGTTAAGAAACAATTTGTGTTTTCAGGGAGTCCTTTGGGTAGATCTGAGGTTGCTGCTTTTGAAAATAGCAGCTATGCTCCAAACCTGGATCGTTCTCTGTCCTCGAGAGAAGAGACAGGGATTTTCGTCAAGGTTGTTGATGTTGAAGAATCTGGCTACAAGACCTCCAAGGATTTCTGGATGAACCAAGTAACTGATAAGTGGGACAGCTATATGTTCAAACATGCACGTAGCTGGGAGGCCTGCTGAAGAAGTCAAGAAGAAACTTTCTGGAGATGCTTTGGAAGGTCCTGATGGTGTTGGGAGGAGTTGGTTTAGCTTACCTAGTCTGGGAGATGTGAGGGAGTTTTGAGCTGTTTCCTTTTACTGTAATATTTCTGAAGGTTTTCATCTTGTGCCGGTGGTTTGTGGGGTTATCTTAAACTGAATGGACGGGTGACACCCACCTGGATGCTGTAAAAATGTTGATGTCTTTGCTAATGCCAAGACAGGAGTTTTGCCCTTTAACTCTAAAAATCTAAAGGAGTTCCCGTTGAATAACTGAAATTGGCCTTGTGAGCCAAGAACCGCTACTCCACAAGGAAGTCAGAGATGCCTCCAAATTCGCAGATAAAATGCCCCAGATCAGAATACTGCTTATCCTAGGAATTTGCAAGTTGCTTGACTGATCACGAATTCTAAACAAAATATATCAGTAGTAATATGGAATCCTAAATCGATATGTATAATCGAAAATCCATTGAGCAAGACAATCTGTACTGGTATAGTGGTATATGCTCGAATTTCTGGATGTTTTTTACATTTCCTGACGAAACAGACAACACTGTATAGTTCCTCAACGTTTGAGAACTGTCAGGAAAGCTGAAATCATTGCGGTGATTCATCGAGGATCAGTAGTTGAAAATGTATTTTTCAATTTTTTTCTGAAACCATAAGATGCCGTTTCTCTTATTATCAGTCACTTGTCTCCTTAAAGTTTCACACTTCACTAGTCTCGCACCATGATCTTGCAAGGGATTCACTAGACCTTAACTGATACGCCTACAACAAGTAAAGCCATGCTTCCAAGGGTGGAAACTACCGTAACAAGACAAGCTGGAAGTTCCAAGGGTGCAGACTACCATAATAAGACAAGCCGGAAGGGTGATTAACTGGAACTGGTTCTAAAAATGTGGTTAGCCTGAGTTATAATTCAGAGTTTCCTAGATTCACATTAATTCAAGTGCCTAGGACCATCAATTCTGCAATCAAGACACAATATAGTACACTACTAATGCATTCAATTAGTGGAAAGCAATACTACCTAGGCCTTGTTCAGTTCGTGAAAAAGTTGTATTCTCTGCACTGTAGCGTTTCGTTTGTATTTGACAAATATTATCCAATCGTGGCCCAACTAGGCTCAAAAGATTATCCAATCGTGGCCCAACTAGGCTCAAAAGATTCGTCTCGTGATTTACAACTAAACTGTGTAATTAGTTATTTTTTTACTTACATTTAGTGCTCCATATATACGGGTAAAAATTGATGTGATGGAGAGAGAGTGAAAAAAGTGGCAAGTTTGAAGGAAACCGAACAAGGCGCTATAATAGCCAATAGGGACAAGAATTTTGCTTGCATCGGTTCTAGAAGCTGTAAGCTTTCAACCCTGCAGTGAAGCCTGAACTACAACACACTAATACCAGTAGAGAACAGTAGTTAAGGTAGGAGTACTAGTACTACAAATCACTAGGTACAGACGTGACACATCACAGATTCACAGAAGATTTGGATGAGTTAGCTCTCAAAAAAATTCCCATCCACCTACAGCCAGTTACACTGCTGCTGCGGGATAGGATGGCCGCGCACCTACAGGTGCTGACCGGGGTTGTCCTCGTGAGCACCGTCATGCACGCCCTCGGCGCCGCCCTCCGCGCCGCCGCCTCCGCCTTGCTGGCCCTCCGCGCCGCCGCCGTGCTGGCCCTCCGCGTCACCCTCCGCGCCGCCGCCTTGCTGGCCCTCCGCGCCACCGGCTTGTTGCTGGCCTTCCGCGCCACCGTCTTCTTGACCGTCCTCCTCGCGCCCAAGAACCTCCTGCTCGTGCTCGTCCTCTTCCTCGGGTTGTTCCCCGTGAGGCATCGGAACATCAGCGTTACGGTAGCAGGTCACCATCCTGTGTAAGAACTGCATATATGCAAAAATGTTAGTACTCTAAAATTAAACAAAAAAAGAGAAAGTAAGGAAAAAAAATATAACCTTAGGATGTGAGAACTTATAGCCCCAGTAAAGTGTCACAATCAACATTATCAGAGCTCCGATTGAAGATGCCACAGCTGGATGGAGGTGAAGCAGACTTGATCCTGCCAACATGCCTATGCTTGTGCAGGCGCACAGGAAGAGGAAAAGAAACGACCATGCACAAATACTCTTGTCTCTAGAGGAATCACTGTGCTTGGTGAAGATGACGAGGAGGAGGAATGGAATGGTGGCCACAAAGGAAGCGACGAGCCCGATACTTGCCATTTTGAATGTAGGTGACGGGGAAAACCGAATACATACACCCAAGACGGCCGTAGTCAAGAGCAGCAAACAAGTGGCAACAGGACGCATATTTGATAGAAGCTAACAAAGAAGGCAAAAGAAGGCAATCAGAATCATACGGCGACGGCGACAAAGATCAGCAAACAAGAGATGAAATTCATACCTGGTCATCAGTCTGCATCTGCCCTGCATCAGGGATGGCGACGACGACCGCATCACCGCGATCAGCTCGGCGTTCAACCGCACGGCGTTCAACCGCACGCTGAACTCCATGCCACATGCCGCGCCGGTCGCCGGCCGCCAACCTTTCCAAGGTCCCTGTATCCATCACAACCGTACCAATGAAAATGTTGCGGTTGCCATGGATGACGTGGTTGCCGTCTCCGGCGGCATTGCCATCGCCGGCAAAGATGCCAGCGACGGCGTCGGCTCCGGCCGCGGAGACGGGGAGGCGGGAACCATCCCGTGCTCGTAGGAAAGGACTAAGAGGAAGGCGAGGCCTGTGCGCCATGGTGGGGAGGTGGAGTACGAAATAGTAGTATACGATCCTCTGAGGCGCAGGTATCGATGCTATTTTATAATAGGGGCACAGTGTGTAGATTGGACAGGGCAGTGTACTATCCTGAGGAGAGTGCTGAAGCGGCTGTGGAGCCGGTTGCTTGCGGGTCAAAAGCAAGTCCATGAAAAATGCCAAACGGCCATTAAGCAAGGACTTCTTTTATCTTTTTAAGTTTTAGGGTATCTTTTTAAGTTTTAGGGTAGAGGAATGAAAAATATAGGGATAGGAATAGAATAAAAATGAAAGTGTAAAATATATGAACAAAAATGTATTTGGATGGGCAAATAAAAAACACAGAATTGTTAGGGTATCACATGTTAGATCAGGACAATAATGGTTGGCAAATTTGGTGGGCCAACGGAACCTTAAAAGGCGAAGATGGGTAGCAGGCAGGGCCCTCACGGCCTGCCCTAGGGGCGAACAGGGCGGCAGGCACCGCCACCACCGCCACCGCCACCTGCCACGCAGGCATGTTGCTGCTGCTTTCGCCGCGGCGGTGGGGAGCAAGCGAGCCCCACCGAGGCCGCCGCCGCCATTATCGTCGGATCCACCTCGCTTATCTTTTCATTATTATTAATTAAGGAATTAAGGTTAAAAAACTGAAAGTCCGTGTTTGATAAAGATCTTTCCGTTAGAGTCCACTTTAGACTATAAATATTAGAGATTGTAATAAAAAGATAATTAGGTAAGTTCTTTATTCCAATCTTTCCCTCGCTCCCACCTCCTCCTCCCTCACTCTCCCTGCGCCGCGCCGCCCCTACCTGTGGACGCCGCCTGCCCACCACCATCAGCCGCCGCCCCTAGGGCACACTCCACCCCTCCTCCTCCCTCTCCTTTAATCTAGTTACATAGGGACAAAAATATATTGCCTCATTCTACTCTCATTATTAGGCCCTAGCAGCTCCAATTAATACATTACGTGCCTCGTTCTTTGTACATAGGGTTTTTTTTTCTGTGAACTCCAAGTGGATTCGTTCCTTGTACATAGGATTTTTTCTGTGAACTCCTAGTGGATTCTTATATCTCTAGTTTTCCTATGGAATTGGAGGGAAAGGAAAGTTTCTATAAATTTCTTATGAGCATTTCCCACCATCCAAAGGGGGCCAAAGAGATCTGTTCCATAGAAATTTGGATCCTATATTTTTTCCTTTTTTTCACCTCACGCTGCATTGAGCACTTTCAACTCTCATATGGTTGTTTTTGCGATAAATTTGAACTCTTTGGTCGTAGTTTTTGGGATAAGTTTGAACTCTTTGATGCAGTTCTTTACGAGGGAAGGCATGTTTGGTTGGTTTCTAATTTTTGCTAACCAAAATTATTGCAAATTAAAATTTTTAGTCATTTTTTTGGTTCTTTATATATGACCAAGGTTTTGGTAAGTTTCTATAAAGTTCTTAAATTGCATAAGAGCAAGTATAAATAATGGGTTATAGGGTGATTGTATGCTAAGATGGAGGAGAAAGATCATTTTTTTTGAAAAAAATTATGTGAGACAAGTCATATATATATTAATAGTGAACAATTAACTACTATATTGGTGAGATGAGATATTGGTCGCAAAGATTCATACAACATGCACCAGACTGTATTATTAGTCTTGCTCTAAGATTGTCTCTAATGGTTCTCAAATAGCTAGTCTAGAAAAAAAATTAACTATCAAATGGAGATCAAACAATTAGTGACTCTTAAATGGCTAGTCTAGTATGATCTCTTAGAAAGAACTCTCCTATGACTCACCTAATCATCCACTATGGTATTCTTATTTTATCATTTATAAGACTTATCTCGCTAGCTATTTACAAATTGCTATTAAAGATATTTTTTATTCTTTTAAGCCTCATCTAGCTAGTTACTCACTTCATCCCTAAATAAGTAACGTTTTTTTAATATGCCTATGTCAAAAGTTTGACTCGTAGTTAATTAAATTTATTAAAAACTAGATTACAATATTTTTAATGATACTCCTAAATAAGTTTATTAAAAGATTAGATATAAATATATTTTCAATGATACAAACAGATACTACCATTTAGAGTAGTCCAATGTGCGGGCCAGTACAGTACTACTTACTCGTACTACACAGGCGCACAACAAACGGTCATTTTACTGTACTATACTACTCGTGTACTATACTCCACAGTAGCATCTTCTTTTGGGTTCTGTCTTCTGTGTACCGACGCGACAAAGCAGTACTCGCGGACTAGCACGGGGAGGACTCTGCCGACGTGCGGGCCAATGCCGGCGCACAGGCGTAGTACATCGAAGCGGACGCAACACGTCTCGAATTATAAGCGCCTTTTCTTTTCTTTTTTCTAAAGATCTACAGTATATTAGATGACTGGTGGTGGATTAGCGCGAGAGAAGGGAAAGAATCCAATATTAGAGGACCGGTGGATTCGCAGATTTTTAAAATCGGGATAGCACCGAGATTTTTTTTTTATCTGATTTCAAGAATCCCATAGTCATTCAGACGGGCCCTGTTGCTGTCCATCCTTTGCGTAGCCGGTCTCCCGCAAAACGTTGTGCTCGACCGGCGATGTACATGTAATCCTACTCCAGCTGCTGGAGGCGGTGTCCGCGGCGACCGTTTCCTTTCCAGTGCCAAGTGAAGGGGTGTTGGCGCGAGAACACTAGGCAGTAGAGGCGACAAAAAGATGCATGGGATCCATCCATTGTTGCGGTCCAAGTTGCTAGTTGCGGATTAGCCTGAGAGACCTGTCCTGTCTTGCTTTGGTGACCTGCACAGCGGCATGGGGATGAAGCGGCAAAGACGCAAAGCTGTTTTTCTTTAGCAGCACTGTTTTTCTTTTTTTCTTTTGAAACAAGCTTTAGCAGCACTGGCAGAACTAGTTCAGGCCAAAGTAGGCTACGGACTCCATTCCTTTGATGAGGGCAAGAGCAATGGAAGCATACACCGCTCTTCTGCATATATTGTACTGTAGCTGCTAAGTCTGCATGCATTGCATGTTAACTAATTATTAATCACATCAATTAAATGTTGAGTTTCCATTCGATTGAACACTGGCCCATCATTGTCTTTTAATTTCTTACTCAAGGAACTAGAATACGTCTGACTAAACAATTGTCTAAATCGTATTTCCGTGTCTCTGCCCCACACCCGCCCTGCCGCCTCTTGGCCGATCGATGCATACTGTACATGGCTTGCAGAGCCGCTTTCCTTTCGACGTAAAAAAGTTGGTAGAGGGATTTGGCACGATACACAATGCTTTACTGCACTCGGTCAAAAAGATGCCCAGCGGCGTAAAAAAAGGATGAAAGATGCGATGCAAATACACACACTCTGGTTGTGATAATGTACGACCTTGTAGGTGGGAGTAAAAAAAAATACAGACAGATTCAAAATGCACTCTACTTTAGTTGCATTCCATGCCATCTCCGATCGTATCGTCCTACAACAGCAGCTGCTGCTCCCTGCAAAAGTAGCGGCTCCGTTCCAGCAGAAGTAAAGAGATTCCCCAGTTGGAAACAGAAAATGCAGGGAAAGGATGGAAAAGCACAGGTGTTTTTTGGATTTTAGGGATCGTTGCATAGATGGGTCTGGCTAGGGGTTCAAAGGCTAGTACTAGTAATCCTACCTAGAGCAACACTTCTCTTGTTCATTTTGTTTGGAGGATGTTTCTGTATCACTATGGGATGTTGCAGGTGATAATACTGCAGAATTACATTGCATTTTATTACATCGTGAACTAGTAGTGATTTGTCACCTGCATACCTCAGTTTGACTAGAAAAGCACACAGCCTTGCCGTGTAGAGCCAGTATTTCATCGTCATCGTATTTTAGTTGATGCAAACTTTATTTCATACGTAGAGTAATAATAATTGTATGCAGGTGACAAATCTATAGTTTTATTATTTTTACATATGTGTCATGGTGGGCAGCGTTGTTGCTATGGATGAAAACGGATCGGATACGCATGCATATATCACCGATACCACATTTATTTTCATATTTTTGTCCGGATTCGGATTCGAATACAGATAGTGTCATCCATGCCGGATATGATACAATTGAATCTCGACATCATAAATATGCGATTTGAGTATTCGGATACGGATACGGTACCGAATGTTGAATATTTGGACCCGGATACGGACGGATCTAAACCCATCTAAACGAATTCGGTCAAACGGACGATCGATAAATATCCGTATCATTTTCATCCATAGTTGTTGCACTTTGTATATATTTTAGAAACTTGTATTAGATATCAAAATATAATTATCACATGTTTTGGCTATATTTATTGTGGAGAAAGAAATATTAAAATTATTTATTAAGGAGGCAGGAGCATTTCTTGAGTACATGGGAGTTCATTTTGTATACTAATAAAGGAAAGGGGGTTTTGCATGTTCATTTTGTGGAAACTTGAGTTTTCTCATGTGAAATAACCAAAGACATACTATAGAATAATTTTAGAAAAATTCGAGGGGGTTTTTCACAAAATATACTAAGAGGTCCTCTAAACTATGGGTTAATTTAAGAAAATCTTGAGGGTTGTGGCGTAACCTTCTAAATTACATGGCCCACAAGCACCGACATTGCCCTTAAGACCTCATCCGTCACCGCATTTGAGTACCACATAACCTAGAATGTTACGTCGGGTGAAACCCCGATGAACCACGTTTCCTCCAGGATCGATACTTACGAGACATCACAAGATATTACAACGTTTTTCATACAAAATACCGTAGTAGCGGAAGACTTACAATAACTTAATTTACAAAACTTTTATCAAACTTATACAAACCAGAGTAGCATTATTACAAAACAAATGGAAGTATCATTACTTAGCTTTATTACACTCACGCAACGAAAGTGCCCCGCCCACGGGCCACACAATCTATTCCTCGTCGGACTCTTCCTCGATCACCGTCATGCAACAAGGGCCGTAGCACACTTGTTCACACGGTTCACCCGCAAATGGGGGTTGAACAAACCCCGAGTACAAAAAAGTACTCCGCAAGACTTACCCGACCAAAAATTGGGGAGAAGACTCGGGGAATGCCGGCTAATAGGAATCAAGGTGAGGCTTTAGCAAGATCAAATGACACATTTGCAAAAAAGAGACTAAGCCGGTCCTTACTTTACTACATCAATCACTTGTCAACCAAGTACCCGATTCAAAACTTTCCATCATCAACTTCCATTATTACTACGATGCTTGGTGCTAGGATCACGGCTCCTATATCGTGGAGCACACGACGATTCGAATCGCTTAATATACCCAAATGGGGCTTCCTAGCCACACGATGTATGCGAGGACCGAACATCTTACATACATCAACTCACGCTTGTATTTCTCCCGACGAACGGGTCCTAGCTACGAGGTACGGTACACCATCTCCCTACGCCGCGGTCCCCTTCCACGGTGGCCCCTGTAGGATGGGTACACGCTTACTCCCGTCCCCGGTTATCCGTTCTCGTCAAAGATAGTACAAGGGAGCTTACCGCCATTAGCATGCGACTAGTACTATCCAATAACCTCATGATCCCGGGGCCAAGGCAACGAACGGTGCTTAACCGACTCACAAGTGGGCGACACTACACCGGGGCACTAGCCCCTCCCCGGTGCAAGTCACTCCACCCGGTCTCGATTTACTCATCATCATGCTCTTGTTGCGTACCCTTGACCCGATCAAAGTGAAGGGATACCAACAAGTAACATCGGTTTTTCGTAATTGCCCTCAAGGGGGAACTTTTGTTATCACATCTTTAAAAACATTTCATAAAGCCTGTGCTATTTGCGGGGCTAAGCATGCACTAGCATTTTCGAAATCAAAACAGGTATCCGGGGTATATATCAAGGTACGGTAAATGCACCAAATTAGGTGATCACACAACTCCTGTTACCTAATGCATCACATCATCAACATACAATATAAAAAGCTTTTCGAAATACAAGGTAGGGTTTAAATGCATCCGGGGGCTTGCCTTGGGGCTCGACGAAGTTAGGAGCAGCGATCCAATCACCGAGATTAGATCCAACCTTCTCACGATGATCACTTTCTTCAAGAACTGGAGTTGGATTAACTCCCTCCTCCGCAGACGGCACACTGACTACACGTGGAATGCATGATTACGATGCGATAATTAAAAAAGAGCATGCGATAATGATGCAACGATTGTTAACCTATCTTGAGTACAACTTTCCTTCACGGTATAGTTGCACTAAGAAGGTATAACTACCGTCGACGACGACGGATTAACGATACGCAATCAACATGAAATGCCGAAGGTCATTAGGGTTAATGACCTAGGGTCATCACTCAATCCCAAAATCAAGCAACTCTAATAGTGATTAGAGTGATTACTAATTTATTGACCATTTTTACAGTCGTTGGAAGCCACTAATTAACTTGCTAATTGGGGATCAACTAAACCCTAATTAACCACATGATTAATTAATTAAACATTAATTAATTAAAGGGTTAATTAAGCATAATACAAAACTTAGTCAAAACATGATCAAACTTCATAATTAAGATCATTATCATCTAACAAGCACACAAAACAAATTTCATAATTTTTGGACTTATATTTTAATTATTAAAAATCATGGAAGTTGCATTTCTTAATTTAAAGAGCAAATTAAAGCACAATTAATTTTTTATTGAAAAACCATAGTTAGTATTTTTCCTAGGTAGTGCATCACTCAAGGAACACAGACATATTTTTGTTCAAATTTTATCTGCCCAAATGAATTTATAGCAAAAAGATGAAAATCAACATTTGGAAATTCATTTGAAAAAAGAAAAAACATCTCCCTCTCCTTCCCGGCCACGATGCGGCCCACACATCACGGCCCGACCGGGCTTTCTCCCAGCGCGCCCCGCGCACGCACACGGCCCGGCCCAACTCGGGCACGCGCGCGCCCCTCCTCCTCTTCTCTCTCGACTCGGCGGACAGAGGGGCCCGGTGTCGGCCTTCTTTCTCCCTCCCTTTTTCTCACCGCCGAACGCCGGCGGCGGCGACCGGCGGCGACTCCCGCCGGCAGCGACTATACCGGCGACAAGAGTTACCCCAGCCGATTCTCCTCTCTTCCTCGAGCACAACGAAGTATAACACAGCCCTTGTCCATCACCAGGCGTGCGCGATCGCGATCCGCGGCGGCTTGGTCGGCGTTGGCGGCGCGCAACGGCGCAACGGCAACTACAACGCGAAAGAGACCCAAACAAGAGCGATTAAGGCTTCCGCGAGCTCACCCCGGCTTATTGCGCTCGCTAATTGAAACAGAGATGACGCAGAGGGGGATGGCGGCGACGACGGCGAGTGCCGCGGCGGTCCGGCCGGAAAGGAGGAAGATGACGATGTCCGGGCGATATAGGTAATCTCGTGGCGTGACCAAAGGCCCAGGGGGTGCGCAAGGACGCAGCGGAGCTTGGAGCAAGCTATTGGAATCAACAACCGAGCGTGGTGCACGAATTTGGTCGGAGTTCAGAGGATGGCCGGCGGCGACGCAAGAGGAGAAAGAGAAGACGTCGACGCTCGGCGTTGTCTTTTATAGGGCAAGGAAGGGCCGGTGAGGTGGCGAGAAGCTTCACGGCAGTGGCTAGGTGTGCGGCGTCGCGTGAAACCCGGGAATGGCCGAGAGAAGCCACGGCGGGCGACCGGCCGGCCGCCCGGCATGGGCGGGGGGGTGAGGTGCCCCCTCTTGCCATCCAGAGTGCCCAACTCATCTCCTTCTTTTTTTCAAATTACTCTCAACTTTTGAATAAAAGTTCAAAAATTCCAAAAATACAGATTGCTCCAAATTTCATGATCTACAACTTTCATTTAGAAAGTTTTGTCAGATTTCAAATGGATTTTGAATTTGAATTTCAAATTCAAAAAAGAGGGCAAAAACCTTAATTTTAAGGATTTCAAAATTACTTTTGATTTTTGAATAAAAGATGAAAATCTCCAAAAATAAAAGTTATTTATTTTCTCAAGATCTACAACTTTCATTTAGAAAGTTTTTCCTGAAACCAAATAATTTTTGAATTGGAGCTTAAAAATCAAAAAGGGATATTTCCCAATTTGGAGAACTTTTAAAATTAGTTCAAATTTTATTCAAAAACTTGAAAAACTTTGTATACCAAAGTTGTAGAGCTCAAAGAGATGCACAAACTGTATTTTTTGGAGTTTTCCCAAATTTTGAATATTTTGAGGTGAAATTGCAAAAGGGGGCAAAAACACTTGAAATTTAGGGTTTTTGAAAAGGAATTTCAAATTGGACTTTTGGGCAATTAATTCATGATATTGTGGAACTTTTCAAACCCAACCAATAGCATACTTTCAAAGTACAAACTTCATACTTTGAAATGGTGCCATTGGTTAGCAACTTTTATTTAGAAAATCAATTATGGTTAGCTCACGAAAATTGAAAATGAAATTCAAGTTTCAACACTTAACCAAATGTGGAAGGTGTTGGCATTTGAATCCCATTTCCAATTTTTGTTCTTGCTTTGCATCATTTGACTTGTAAAACTTAGTTAGGGTGTAAGTCAGAGTTAGCCAAACACTTGTACACACCAAAGTTGCTTTTATTTGGTTGCTTTTATAAACAAAAGTAAAATTGTGAACAAGGTTTAATGACATGCACATACGCATACGATATGAAAGAGCTCAACCAACCCTAGAAATTGATAAACTCATTTTGGTTGTTTGAATTAGTGTTCTCTAATTATGAATGCTCATGCAATGATGATGATGACATGGCAGATTTAGACTAACGTAACACCGGGGGTGTTACAGGGGTTTTGTCAAAAAAGCATAAGAAGTGCCCTAGACTGCTGTGGGTTAATTTAACCAAGTGTCAAAGGGTTAATTTATGGTAAAGTGAAGGGCATTTTTATAACATGATCGGGGTTTGCCTGACTGAGCCATCCAGCGCCCGATCCAATGGCCAGGAATGGCAGGCCACGTTGCCACGTTCATTGGCCATCTTTGGTGCATGAATCGTAGTAAGAGATACCCAAAGGTTGCTGATGTTGGGAGTTTTTCTTCTCTCAAAACCAAAAGAAAAAATAACTAAATTTAACCCCTTTGTCCAAATCTAGAGGGTACACCCCATGTCCACATTTGTGCTTTCTGACTCTTGCTTATGGTGCTCGTGTTGTTCCCCTTGAGGAGGCAACTTTGCTTATCTATGTTATTGAATCGAAAACTAGATCTAGACGGGTGCATAATAGCGAAACTGCCTTCAATCAAGCAACTTGACATGTCTGGTTCCTTTGGGCTTTGGCTATTGCTATGTCATCTTGATCATAGACTCACACCGAGCCCTTGATGGTGGACTTGGATCACAACTCTAGCCATCAATTCTCCAACAAAATGAAGCTCCAAAGCTGACAAGCGACAACTGACATATGCCGCCTATACGATCACATTGGTTGGGTAGGTGCAAAGTGAAGGATTAAAGGTACTCTAAAGATTGTTTCTGTAAGGTGGTTGATTAGCAACAAAATAGCCATTTTTTGTCCCTCAACTATCACCCGAAGCTTACTTTAGTCCCTCAACTATCAAAACATCCAGTTTAGTCCCTAAACAATCGATTTTGAAATCAATCTCATCGACTGTACATCATATCACGCTATATGTCCAAGAGTTGACGTGAAATATCAATTATATCCCTCGCCCATTCTTCAGTAGGCAGCAACGATCACGGTCAAGGTTTTTGCCATCCCCCGACCAATGGATCGGATTTGTTTTCTCCAAATCTTGCCATCCCCGAGGAGTTTTTGCAGCAAGCTTATTCTTGTAATACTTAAACAGCTACTTATTAGGTGCCTTTGCAATCTTCCAAAATCTTTTTTTGGTACTCTTGCGACCTACTTTCTTCGGTTGGTATAGATGTGGCGTGCATACATCCAATGCTCACCAGTAACACCTCGGTGTTACGTTAACCAAAACCTGTCATGTCATCATCATCATTGCATAAGCATTCATCATTAGAGAACCCTAATTCAAACAATTAAAATGAGTTTACGATTCTAGGGTTTTGTTTGCGCTCTTTTATATCACATGTCTATGTGGTTATAATTTACACTTCGTTCACATGTTTACTTTTATCGATAAAGATAATCAACTAAAATGAATCTTGATGCTTGCAAGTGCTTGGCTAACTCTAACTCACACCCCAAAGATGTTTTACAAGTCAAGTGAGGTGCAAGGAAGAACCAAATTTGAAATTGGAGTTCAAAATCCTAAACCCTAGCTTGATGGCTAAGTATAGGAATTTGAATTTCACTTTCAATTTCGGTGAGCTAACCATAATTAATTTTCTAAATAAAGTTGCTAACCATTGGCACCATTTCAAAGTATGAAGTTTGTACTTTGAAAAGAGTGCCATTGGTTGAGTTTGAAAAGTGCCACAACATCACTAATTATTTGCCCAAGAATTCAATTTCAAAAACCTTTCAAAAAGGGAGATTTTCAAAAGTGTTTTTGCCCCTTTACCATTTCACCCCAAAATATTCAAAATTTGGGAAAACTCTAAAAATACAGTTTGTGCATCTCTTTGAGCTCTACAACTTTGGTATACAAAGTTTTTCAAGTTTTTGAATAAAATTTGAACTAATTTCAAAAGTTATTTGAATTGGAAAATGTCCCCTTTTAAGTTTTAAACTTCAATTCAAAAATTATTTTGTTTCATGAAAAACTTCCTAAATAAAAGTTGTAGATCTTGAGAAAGGGAACAACTTTTATTTTTGAGATTTTTCATCTTTTATTCAAAATTTGAAAGTAATTTTAAAATCCCTAAAGTTAGGGGTTTTGCCTTAAATTCAAATTTAAAGTTCAAATTCAAAAACCAGTTTGAATCTGACCAAACTCCTTTAATGAAAGTTGTAGAGCACAAAATTTGGAACAATCTATATTTTGGGATATTTTTGTGAACAGTTCAAATTTTAAAAGAAATTTCGAAAATGGAAAAATGTGCTTTGGCTACGCTCACGGTGAGGCCCCGGGGGACACCTCATCGGCGCCCATGCCGGCCGGCCGGCCGATGGCCGCCGTGGCCGTTCTCGCGGCTTCCGGCTTTCGCTTGCCGCCGTCCACCTCCCGAGCATCGTGAAGGTGTCTTCTACCACGTCGACACACTCCTTGCCTATAAAAAGCCACCGCCGGCCGGCGATTTTCCCTCTTTCTCCCTCACTTTGCTCATCGCCGGCCGCCACTGCTCTCTTTGTTCAATTCGAGCACCACACACCGTCGCCATCCAATTGCTCTGCAGTCACCTCCGCCTCACTCTTGCGCCGCCCCGAGCCATAGGTCGGCCGTGAGGCCGTCTACATCACTATTTTGCGTCGCCGTCTTCTTTCTCTCGGCCATCCACCGCCGCCGTGAGCCCTCGCCGCCGCGATTCGCGCTCCACGTAGCATCTCAAGCTTCACTAAGTGATCCATTGGCTTCGCGCCGACCTACTGATCATGATCGGCTCACTTATTTCCATCGTGTCGCGGGACACGCCGAACGCCGCGACGAGGCCCCTCGGTTCACGCCGCCACAGCCACGCCTCCGCCATTAACCTTGCTCCACCCCCGCCCACACCCGCTGCTCCCTTGTTTTGTACCCGCGGTAAGCTCCCCGAGTCAGTCATGAGGTTGGTTGGCGCTGCTGTCACCGTAGCTTGGCCGAACACCGTGAGTCCGACGAAGCTCACGTGCTCCCCGAGCCGCCATGGCCGCCGCCACGGGTGCTCCGTGAGTGAGAGAGGGCATATGGTAGCTGTTGAGTGCGGTTCGGGTAAGAGGGAGCCATCGGTGCGCTTAGTTTCATCGGAGCTGCCGCCGGCGAAGAGCCGTGGCCGGCCGTGCCGCCGACCGTGCTCCGCCGGAGAAGAGGAGAGGAGAGAGAGGGCTGACAGGCGGGACCGCCCTGTCAGCGGGCGCGAGAGGGAGGAGAGGGCTGCGGGCCGAAGCGGGCCGCGCTTGGCGCTAGCGCTTGCCCGTTGGGCCGCCTGATGAGCCCTTGAAGGAATGGTTTTGTTTTTCTTTTTCTAATTAAATTTCCAAAGCACTGTTTTCATCTTTTTGCATTAATTTATTTTGGGCATCTAAAAATGTGATAAAAATATGTATGTGTTCCTTGCAATATGCTCTGTCGGGAAAAATACTAACCATGTGTCGGTACTAAAACTAGTGGTCCTAGTACCAACGAGTGAATTTACGTGCGTGCTCCCAACCCTGGATGGTGTGCAAGAAGGACACAAGAAGGATTTGTATTATCCTGCACCAAAGTGCCTGTAGGTAGGGTGTACAAGCAGGCGGAGAGAGGGAACTGTCCCAAGTCTCGTTGTGAGATGAGTGTGTGTGTGTGTGTGTGTTTGTTTGCCAAGGAGATTGCTTGACTTGCTTCGTTGGATTCACCTGTCCCCGGAAGGACCCCCGTCCCTCCCTTTTATAGCCGGAAGGGGAGGGACGGGGCTTTACAAATCTGATGTTTGAATAGGAAAGACGGTGGTGGGCGCCGCCTCATCCTGCCGAGGCCTTGGGGCTCACTCTCTCCTTGTGCCGAGGCCCCGGGTGAGGGCGGCGGTTTTGTCTTGCACGGCGCCGCACTGTCGATGGCGGGCGCCGTCCCGTGGAGTCGGCTCCTCGTTCTTGGCGAAGGAGGGGACGTCTGCCTCTGCAGGGGTCGGCGTGGGCGTCATGATGAGCGTGCCAGTGCGTGGCCTCTTTGTAGCTTTGACTTACTCCCGGTCCGGGTTCCCGAGGGCCGCGGCATCGTTGTCGTATACGGCGTGGCCGGCGTATAGAGATACAGCGTCTGGGGCCATCTTAAATGCCCTGGCTGGAAGCCCGGGTGTCTGATGGCTGATGCTTGAAAGACCCGGCCGCCGTGCGGGGGGTGGCGCCGTGCTCTGCCGGGATGCGGCATGCTCCGTATTTGGACTTCCCGTGATGGGACCTCGCGAGGGGTTAGTCATCATGTCGCCCCTACAAAGGGGCGTGCATGGCCGCCACCGTAGGGATTATGTGAATCGTGAGCGCGGGCGCAGAGGTGCAGTGGTGACGGGACGGCTCCCATCCCCGCCGAGGCTAGCGTCACCGATACCACCGGGTGGGAAGGCGGCGGTAGATATACGTTAAGTCGCTGGTCGGCCTTGACCAGGGTGATGGGGCGTGTCGCCCGAGGCCTTAGCGCGGGGGCTCGGCCGGGACGGAAGGCGGAACCCCGTCCAGGCCGGGCTGGCAGGAGGCCTCTGGCGGCGGAGGTTAGTGCCCGTCCGAGGCCTCAGCAGTGGAGGGCTTGGCCGGGGACGGAAGGCGGACGCGCCCGAGGCCTCTCGGCCGAGAGGTTCGGGCGAGTCGGACGGGACGCCCGAGGCCTCACCGAGAGGCTCGGGCGAGTCGGGAGCAGACGCCCGTCCGAGGCCTCTCCACGGGAGGCTCGGGCGAGACGGAAAAGGAACTCGTCCGAGGCCTTGGTAAAGGGAGGCTTGGGCCAGGCGGAAAGTTAGCGTTTGTTTGAAGTCCCCGCAATGTGGGCTCGGGGTGTTAGTGTGTAGTCTTATTTGGGCCTTGGCGGGCCGCGTTTTGTTCTTGTGTGGCCTAGTTTCGCGTTTCTTGGGCCTAATTGTTAGGAGGGCCCTTATTTTGGTCCCAGACAAGGTAGCCCCCGAGCCTCTCGAAGGAGTGGGAACACTCGTTCGGAGGCCGAGGTCGTGCTTCTTAGTCTAGTTCATGCCGGGCTAGCTGTTAGATGCTCTAGGCGTTCCCTTCTGGTGCGCGCTTGTGGCCATCCGGTGGTGTAGCCCCCCGAGGCCTTGGAGGGCGTGGTGATCCTTCGAGGGCTTGTGCGTGCTTGGTGAGGGTGTTCCGCTCACCTCGGGAGACTGTTCTCCGGTGGGGGCTACGGCACCCCGCCGGTGGGGTGCCCCCGAGGCCTCGGAGGAGTGTGGGTGCTTCTCCGAGGGCTCACATGTTTCCAGTCAGAGTGTTTTACGTGCGTTTGCCGAGTCCCTCGGCCCGCCGGCTCGCCCGGGGGCATGACGCCAGTGGTTAGATGACGTTTCCCTACTCCGGCGGCCGTGCCGGGATAGCCCGAGCCCCCTGCTTCGGGCGGCAGGGGGCGGCCGCGAGGTACTTGGTCGTTAACCGTGAACGCCTCGCGCATCCCTTCGCAGGAGGAGGGGTGGATTTTTGTCACGCCGCCGGTGACGAGTGTCACACGCAACTAGATCCGGAGCCGTTAACGGGAGGATCCAAGTGAAACGCCCGTGCCCTGCTTCGTTAGGGGTTGGGCCCCGAGGCGCGTTTCATAAGAGCGCATGTGTCCCCGAGGCGGGGCTCGGGTCCCGTCCCGCTGGTCCCAGGGGCTCGGTGCTCTCCCACGCGGGATCCCTTTTCTCAAGGTGCCGTGGCCGGCCTCGGATGCTACAAGGACGGCCCTTGCGCAGGAGCTATCTTTGTGGTATGTGGCCGTCCGAGGCTGCTCGACTCTTTATCCCGAGGGAGTTGTCGAACCACGAGATGGGCCAGCTTTTCGTACCTCTGGACCGTAATGGGCCGTCGCCCAGCTCCTTCCGGGGAAGAAGCGCTTGGTGTGAACACCCCGCTGTGGGGACGTGGCGCGCCTTTTCGTGGCCAGGGGATGTGGGCCCCCAGCAGTGGTGGCGGCCCCACTTTCTCCGTCGTGGCATGTCGTGCTTGCGCGCGTGCTTGCGGCCCCACGGGGGGATGTGATGTGCGGCGCTGCGGCGCCGCCACGCTGCCGCGCCCGGTCCCCGGGTTCCGCGTGCGGGATTTTTGTGGAGAAAAAATTCACCATCGTCGCGTGGAGTCGCCCAGCGGGGCGCGGTGGTGGGTCCCCCGGCGCCGGCGCCCGGGTTTCCGTGCGGCGTGTGTAGTGGGAAATCCCTGGCGCTGGTCATGCATTAAATGCGGGTAGGTGAACCGACCGGGGCTTCGGGTATAAATACCCGTGTGGGCGGCCGTCTGGTTTCTTCCCGCCTTCCCTTTTTTGCGCTTTTCGTTTCCTCCGCCACCGCCATCGCATCCAGCGCCGCCGGGGAACGGGAGGAGGAAGAGAGAAACCACCTGCATCCGCCTCTAGCCCATCAGCCGCCATGGCGCCGAGGCCCGAGATCGTCGGCGCGGAGGAGGGGGAAACGAGCTCCCGTGACGCCGGAGCCGACGACGCCGTGGGAAAGGGGCTTCTCCGCCCCCTGCGCCGACCCGTGCCTCGCGGAGTGGGATTGTTCCGCCGGCCGACCACCTGTCCCCCACACCCGCCTCCGGGTACGTCGTGAGCTTCACGACGTTCCATGAGAACGGGTTCGGGATGCCGGTGGGCCGGTTCTTGAGGGCCATCCTCGAGTACTACGGCCCGAGCCGCAACCTCAACCCCAACTCCATCACGCACCGGGCGGTGTTAGGCCGCCTGGCGAGGGGTACCTCGGAGTCGAGCCCCACTTTGGGATCTCGGCTCTATTTCTTCGAGGGCCCTCTACTTCAAGGGCGCCGTAAGGGGAAGAGGATGCCCGTCAGCGTCGGGAGCTGCATCTTGCAGCCTGAGAATCGCCACCGGATTCCTACATCCCGACGAGGCTCGCCTCCTCCAACCGCGGCCGGCGCCGAAGTGGTTCTATCTCCGAACGACTTCCGTCCACCTGCCCCTTTCACCGGAAGGTGTTTGAGGCGGAGCCCCGCAAGGTGGAGGAAGGAGATCATCGAGGAGAAGACCACTCCGGCCGAAGAAGGTGTTCCGGCCTTGAAGATGCCGACCCGAAAAGGGTTGGATGCGTCGGTCGTCATCGCCGCCTTCCACCAACGGGCGAGTCCCCCCCTCATGTCGAGGCGGCTTTTCCCATTCGACATGCGGGGAAAGGAGCCCCCTGGCTGGGACAAGGATGTCGCCCATCGACCTCGAGTTCGACGAGGTTGTTGAGCGGGACGAAGGAGGCGGCGATGGTGACCGACCCTTCCCTCCTCTACAAGGTCGCGATGCGCCCCACCCGGATGCCATCTCCGTGGTGAGTTCCTTTGATTGTGCTTGTATCGTTGATGCCCGCATCTCCCCCTTTAACCTCACCTTGTTCTTTTCCTCGCGAGGGGCCGGGGGAAGTTGAGAGCGTCGAAGCCTCCCGTCTCCGTGGTGAAGGAGGCTAACAAGGCCATCGCTGGGAGCAGAGGAAGGAGAAGAAGAAGAAGGAGAAGAAGAAGGACCGAACATCCGCAAGGAGGGGTGAGAAGCGCGCCTCGGAGAAGCGGGAGGCCGCCGGCAGGAGGACGAGGACTCCCAGGGGCCGACGCCCTCGACACCACCGGCGCCGATGACGATGATGAGGATGACGAGGAGGAGGAGGAGGAGGACTACGCCTTCTTCGGCTTGGCCGCACGCCCCGTGAAGAAAGAGAGTGGTCGCCCGTGGACGTTGAAGGACTCTTGCCCCCGCCCCTCACCCCAGCCGAGGCTTCGGCCGGGCGGCCGGAGACGCGACTCCGTCGGGAGGGGGCGAGGCCCCCCTCGAGTCATCCAGCGCCGTCGGAGGCCCCGTCGAAGCGGTTTCTCGGACACGCCTCGAGGCGCCCGGGCGGGGGAGGACCCAGCCCAGGGTGAGGTTGAGGCTCGGCCGAAGAGGTGGCGCGGTGGGCGGTGTCCACATGCCCGTGACACCCGGAAGCGGGCCGAGGACACCTCAGTCCGAGCCTCCCTGTGGCACGGCTTGATGAGCCAGTTGCTTCAACCGGGGCCGGGTCGCGGTAGGTGTTTGTCCTTTTAGTCTTCCGCCGCTCTTCTTTCTTTCTTTTCTTTTTGAAGACTCACTCTTCTTGCTACGCAGCAAAAAAGCGCAAAACGGCCCGGCCCCGCCCCGCTTGCTCAGCAAAATGGAGGCTACAAAGCCGATGCGCCAGCGCCCGCTGCCCACAGGGTGGTGCCGCGGCGACCGAGAAGAGGTGATCGAGACGCCCTCGGCCATGGAGCCACCCTCCACCCGTGACGGAGAGGGGAAGCAAGCGCCAGGCGCTTGGAGGCCTTGGCGGCGCCTGGCTGTGGAGGCCGTGGAGAGCGCCACGTCCTTGAGGCCGTGGCAGCGCCCGATGGCCACTGGCGACATGGTCATGGAGGAGCGGCGTCCGTTCCGCCCCTAAGCGGCGCCTCGGCAGCGAGGGAGGTGGTGGAGATCCCCTCCTCGGGAGGGAGACCGCCCCCGAGGGGGAAAAAGGTGGTCGCCGCGGATGCTACCTCCTCGAGCGGCTTAACCGTATGGGGTCGTCGACCCCTTGGCCCTTGCCGGTGGGTCCTCCGGCCGAAACGTGCCGCCGCGTATTATGAGGTCGGACCGCCACCGGGAGGACGGCCGCCCCCCGTCTTGCTGGCGGCGATGCCTTGGAGTCGACCGGTGGGAAGCGAGGCGGATAAGTACATGAAGTCGGCCAAAAACCTGCTTGCGCTCTCGCCGATCTTCTCCGGGGACCTCCCGACACATTGAAGGTAATACAAACATTTGTGGTCGGAGCCTTACCTTGGCATGGCGCCCAAAGGCGGCTAATCCGTTAGCCACGATCGTTGTAGGACTGGCGGTGGCGTCGAGGAGAAATCGAAGTTTCTCGGTTTAGGTCCGGCCTCGACGGGCGCTCCATCTCCAACGACGGGGAGGCAAACCAGGCCGCGCACCGAGCCGAGGCTGCTCGGAACGAGGAGCTCGACAAGCTCCGCGCTAAGAAGGAGGCGATGAGGGGCGGCGCTTGCCGGGCCTCCGGCACCATCGGGACCTTGACAGAGAACACAGTGAATATGGACACCGATCACCCGGCTTTTTGTCGACAGACGTCACCATGGTGCGGGCCGAGCTTGGGCAAGCGCTGAATGAGGCCATCTAGCTCAGGGCAGCGGTAGCGGAGGAGGAGGTGGTGCGGACGGAAGGTAAGTCTTTGTCATTTTTGGGCGTCGCATCCTTGCATTCCAGCTCAAAGGCCGACCCACAGCGGATGCGGGGGCGAGGAGGAAGTCGTCGGAGCAAGCGGGCGGACCTCGGTGCGGTGTAGGCGGCCTACTCCTCGGCCTTGAGGCGAGCTCGAGGCCCTCAGGAGAAGGTCGAACGTTTGCACAGCCCGGTCGGGCAGGCGAAGTCCCGCCGGCAGCCGATCCAGGCGTCACAGGCGTTGCCCGAGCGGTGGAAGCAGCGTCCACGCCTTCAGTCCGACCGCCCGGACGGCGTGTCGCACACCTTGGCGATGACCCTCTCCCACTACGACCTCGACCTCCCCAAAGTTTCCAGGGGCTCATCGGCCGAGGGCGAGGAGGGTCGCGAGAGGAGGTGTTCGACCTGAGGCGCCCGGCCGAGGCTGAAGGGGCCCGCCCGACTGGCGGCCAGTCGGGCACTTCCCGGCAGCGATCCTCCCTAACGCCCGCCGAAGGAGCCGACGCCACCGACGCCATGGATGCCGCCACCGGGGAGGAGGGGGTCGGACGCCCCCGCTGAAGTCTGCATTGTTGGGCCGAGCGTGCCCATGTAAAAAAAAAACTTGATTAGATTTTTGTTATTACAATGCGGTTGACAAGTACCGTGGGGTCGACGAGGCCTTATGATTTGTTTTCTCGTTTTACGCTTACTTTTCGTGCCTTTGATTCTCGCCTCGTACATAGATTAGGGCCCTCGCAGGGACACAGGAGTCCTTAGTCAAAGGTGGTTAAGCGCAGGCACCCTAGCACCACAGGCGTGGGCGGCCTCGTGGCTTTCCGCCCTTGACGTTTGGAGCGACCCTTCCTCAAAGCATGAGGTACCTCGTCCTATGGCAAATGAGTAGGAGTGTCGTAGCGCATGGGCGTAAGCAACTCCGTAGCTCAACCAAACCTTTAGGTTTCGGAGTAATCCCTCCGTTACCCTTCTTCCAAGCGTTCGAGATTTGTAACACGAAAATGTTCGAAAAACGACTAACAAAAAGTACGCTGCGAGAGTGCCTTTCGGGAGGGAGCTCCCCCCCAGCCCCCCCAGGGAGGCTCGGCTTTGATGGGTCAAAACCGAGTCTCGCTCGGGCTCGAGGCGGTATAAGTGTAGTTGAGGTCCTCGGCCTCCGAGGGCCTCGGACATGTTCTCATTTGCGAGAAAATTGTAAAAGTGTTTTCCATTCTCCTTTTGAGAAACATGGAGTACAACTATAAGTGAGAGCTTGGAAACTTAAGGGTAGAAGCGGCGTAGGCGTTGAATGTTCCAAGCGTTGTTGAGGACTTCTCCGTCCTCATTGGTGAGCCTGGCGTGCCCGGCTTGAGGACTTCGGCGACGATGAAGGGTCCTTCCCAAGGCGGCGTGAGCTTGTGGCGTCCCCTCGTTGTCTTGGCGGAGACGGAGCACCAATCGCCTTCCTTGAGGTCTCGGCTCGGACCCCCCGGTCGTGGTAGCGTCGGAGGGGCTGGCGGTATCTTGCCGAGTGTAGGAGGGCAGCGTCCCCCGCCTCGTCAAGCATATCCAGCGAGTTCTCCCGAAGCCCGACCGGTTGCGCCACTCCTCATAGGACTTGAGCCTCGGAGAGCCAAATTCCAAGTCGGTGGGGAGGGACGGCCTCGGAGCCGTATACCGGGAAGAAAGGCGTGAACCCCGTGGCTCGGCTCGTTGTCGTCTTTGAGGCTCCAGAGGGACCGGGGGGAGCTCCTCGAGCCACCTTTGCCGAACTTGTCGAGCTTGTTGAAGATCCGAGGCTTGAGCCCTTGCGGTATCATCCCGTTGGCCCGTTCCACCCGCCCGCTCGTCTGCGGGTTGTGCGGCCAGGTGACCGCATACAATGCGTATCGGTGGTTGTCGCAGAAGTTTCTAAACTTCGCTCCCGTGAACCCCGGTGCCGTGGTCGATGATGATAGAGTTCGGGACTCCAAAGCGGTGGATGATGTCGGTGAAGAAGAGCACGCTTTGCTCGGATCGAATGTTGGTGACGGGCGGCGCCTCGATCCACTTGGAGAACTTGTCGATGGCGACAAGCAAATGGGTGAAACCTCAGGAGCGCCTTCTTGAGAGGTCCTACTAAGTCCAAACCCATCACGGCGAAGGGACATGTGATCGGGATGGTCTGGAGTGCTGAGCCGGTAGGTGCGTCGGCGGCGTAATCTTGGCACCCCTCGCGGGTCTTGCACTACCTCGGTGGCGTCGGCGACATGGTTGGCAGTAGAATCCCTGCCGGGGCTTGCGCCGACGAGGGAGGCGGGGGGAGGCGGCGTGGTGGCCCCACACCCCGGCGTGGATTTTTGCGAACCGGGGCAAGGCCATCCTCGGCCAAGTGACGCATCATTGCAGGGACCCCCGGGGGGCTCCGCTTGTAGAGGTCGTCCTCGATGGCGACGAAAGGACTTTGCTCTTCTCGCGTCGTCTGGCGATTGAAGTCCTCGGGGAGGGTTCCCGAGCGATCAATCGGGTATGGCTTTCTCGATCCGGCAGGGGGCTTCGGATCCTCCCGTCGATCTCCATGACCTTGGGGTTTGGCCGAGGGCGCCTCGGAGTCCGAGGGGCCTCGGTTGCGAGAGGGGACCTTGGACATCTCCCCCAGCCCCGAGGGGGAGTGATTCTCCGTGGCCTCCTCCCTGCTTGCCGAGTGTGATGGAAGGAGCCGTGAGGTCCTTTGTGAAGACATCGGGGAACAGGGGCTCTTCCAGCGGCGATCTTGGCGAGCTCGTCGGCGGCCTCGTTGTACTGCGGACGGCGTGGTTGAGCTCAAGGCCCTCGAACTTGTCTTCGAGGCGCGCACCCGCCTTGCGGTATCGTCCATCTTGGGGTCATGGCAGCTTGAGTCCTTCATGACCTGTCGATGACAAGCTGCGAGTCCCCTCGGACATCAAGGCGCTTGATGCGAGTTCGATGGCGATCTTCAACCCGTTGAGTAGGCCCTCGTACTACGCCATGTTGTTTGACGCTGGGAAGTGGAGGCGGATTACGTGTCGCATGTGCACCCAGGGGGACAAAAAAGGAGACCAGCGCCCGGCTCCGGTCTTCATCGGGACCCGTCAGGTACATCAACCAAGATTTCCACGGGCCGGGCGGCGATAGGCGAGTGTCGGTCCACTCGGCGATGAAGTCGGCCAAGACTTGAGACTTGATAGCCTTCCTTGGCGTAGGAGAGGTTTCCCCATGAGCTCAACGGACCACTTGGTGACCCGCCCTGAGACTTCCGATTTTGGAGGATCTCCCCCCAACGGGAAGGAGGAAATCACCGTCACGGGGGTGAGCGTCGAAGTAGTGTCGGAGCTTGCGCCGGTCGGGACCACTGCGTAGAGCGGTTTTGGATCTGCCGGGTAGCGGATCTTGGTCTCGGACAACACCTCGGCGATGAAGTAGGCGGGTCTGGACCGGCAGGGTGTGGCCCTCCTCCTGCCTCTCGGCACGGCGATGGCCGCCCGACTACACGCGTTGTTGCGGCAACGTCACAGAGGAGGGGCTCCCCGCCGGCTAGCGGGGACGAGGATCGGGGCCGTGAGGGGCGGCTTTGAGCTTGTCGAGGGGCCTCCGGGCCTCGGAGGTCCAGGAGAAGCGCTTCGGGACTTTCTTAGGAGGCGATAGAGGGGCAGGCCCTTCTCGCCGAGCCGTGAGATGAAGCGGCTTAGAGACGCCCGGACAACCCATGACTCAGCACACCCTTCAGTCCTCGACCGCCCCATGCTCGTTACCGCAGTTACCTTCTCCGGGTTGGGCTCAATGCCGCGCTTGAGACGATGAACCCGAGCATGCCTCGGGGGACTCCAAGACGCACTTCTGGGGGTTGAGCTTGACACTCTTGGCCTTGAGACACCGAATGCGACCTCAAGGTCGAGATGAGGTTGTCGGCCTCCTTGGTCTTGACCACGATGTCGTCGACGTGAGGCCTCTACGGTTTCACCGATGTGGTCTCCGAAACGCCATGCACCGATACGTGGCCCCTGCGTTCCTGAGCCCGAAGGGCATTGTCACGTAGCAAAGACAATTACAAAAAAGGGTGATGAAGGAAGTCACGAGCTGGTCGGACTCCTTCATCTTGATTTGGTGGTAGCCGGAATAGGCATCAAGGAAGGATAAGAGCTCACACCCCGAAGTGGAGTCGACTATCGATCGATACGTGGTAAGGGAAAAGGGACTTTCGGACATGCTTTATTTAGACTAATATAATCCACACACATCCTCCATTTCCCACTTTTTCCTAACCAGCAGGTTAGATAACCACTCGTGGTGGAACACCTCCTTGATGAACCCGCCCGCCAAAAGTTTGTTCACCTCCTCGCCAATGGCCCCGCGCTTCTCTTTTCAAATCGGGCGCAGACGCCGCTTCATCAGCTTGGACCCGGCCCGATGTCAAGGGAGTGCTGGCGACTTCCCTCGGAATGCCCTAAGATGTCCGAGGGGCTCCACGCTAAAGATGTCGGCGTTTGCGCCGAGGAAGTCGACGAGCACAACTTCCTATTTCGGTCGAGGGAGGCGCAGATCTTCACCCCCGCCTGCTGCCGGATGGAGAGGCGGGGTCCGGTGGGACCTCCTTCACCCGTCCGGACGGCTTCGAATGCGCCCGGGTGTGGCAGCTTTGGTGTCGAGAGCCTCGGAGATCGCCCACGGCCTCAGGTGCTGCTCGACCGCCTCAACGTCGCAGGTTGAGCAGCGTGTTCGTAGGAGGGGCCAACGGTGATGACGCCGTTAGGGCCCGGCATCTTGAGGAGAAGGTAAGTGTAGTTGGGGACGGCCATGAACTTCTCGCATACGCGGGACGTCAGAGGATTCCGTGATAGGTTCCTCAAAAGTCAACCACGTCGAAGGTGATGACCTCCTTATTGAAAATTCGATGGCGTCCCAAAGCAGACCGAGGTCGATCGGCCCCGAGGGGCGGGCGCGTCTACACTGATACGAAAGGGAGAGCCACTGGGCCGAAGCCGTGAGCGCTCTATCCCCAACAAGCTTGGGGGTTCGGAGTAGAGGATGTTAAGGGCACTTCCGCCATCCATCGCCACCTTGGTGAGCCGCGACGTTGTTGACAATGGGGTCGACCACGAGCGGTACCGCTCCCCAGCTTTGGCACGTAGGGGCGGTGGTCGTCGATGCCGAAGGTGATGGCGCGCGGCCGACCACGGGCAGTACTGCGGAGGGCGGGGTGCACCGAGAATATCTCTCGAGGCTCGCTTGATCCCGTCTAAGCGGTGAGGTGACCGGCCGTGATCCCCGATGACCATGAAAACGCCATGGACCTCGTGGAACCTCTTTGTTTTCCCCCTCCTTCTTTTTCTTGTCCTCCGGTGGGGAAGCTTCATAGAAGCGACAAGCCAAATCGCACTCCCCATAGTGTGCTTGACGGGGAATTTGTGGAAAGGGCAGGGCTTTTTGAGCATGTCGTCGAAGGCCCCGGCCCCAACCTCGGGGTCTTAAGGTCGGCCGTGGCAACGATATCGCCCTCGAGTCCACCTCTTTCTTGCCCTTTTTTTCCTTTGTGCTTGTTCTTCTTGTTTTTACGGGGCCGCGGGTTGCCTCCCCTCGGCATTGTCCTCCTTCCGCTTCCCTTTTGCCGCCGGCGTCGCGGAAAATCGCTCCCACAGCCTCCTCGCCGGGAGGATTTAAATCGCCACCTCGAGAGCCGACTCGTTGGCGGTGAGGTAAAATCTTCCCGACAACTAGTGGACGAGCTCCTTGCAGTCGTGCCGTCAAGGAATGCTGCGATGATGGCGATGCCGGCCACGTGGGCAGCTCCGTGCACTTCTTCGAGAAAAGCGCGTGGAAGTCACGTAGCGTCTCGTCGGGCCTCTGGCCGGCCGGTGAGATCCCACGAATTCCCAGGCGCTTTATATGTGCCACATTTCCACAAAAAACCCGACTAACTCGGACCCGATCGCGGATTATGCGGGCGGGAAGATGCTCCCAAGCGGCGTGCGAATCACCCAAGTGCGGCGGAAGGTTGCGGATGATAAGCGGTCATAATCGCGCCCGCCAAGCTGGCATGCCAAAGCGGTAGTCGTTGAGCCAAACCTCGGGGTTCGTTTCTCCAGTATTGGCAAGATTGCCTAAACCGGAAGGGGAACCGCAGACTGCGGATCTCGGTGCGCCATGACCCCGGAGAGGATCGCATCGTCAGCGGTCCTCGCCGCTATCTCAGCGCCTTCCGCCTCAAGGCGCGTCCGATCGGCCTGGCCCGCTTCCTTTGCGGCGTTGTTGATGACGTTGCGTGCGTCACCATAAATCCGATCTTTGCCCCATGTCGCGTCCAAGACGCTGCTGGGATCGGCCCAGCGCGATGGGGTCCCGATGGACCGAAGGCCTCGCGTCGTGGCGCTCTTCGCCAGCCCCTCATCCCTGGTGTCCGATGCCGGGAGGCCGAGGCTTCCGGCTGACGACAGCGGCAGTCTCGGAATAATCTCGGATCATCTCAAATCTGCCCGTCCCTCAGGGTCGATGGTTCTCGCATCGACCGGACGAGAGGAGGCACGGCCGCCACGACGTATGACTTGCCTTGCAATATGGGAAGATGGGGGGGACGCTCTCCACCCTCGTGTTGGCCAGTCCTTACGATTGACGTCAACGCGGCCGACGCAGCGGCAGGGCTAGGATTGCGTGCCGACGGTGGGCATGCTCGCCAGACGCTTTCTATCTCCCCGGCCGTAACGAGGCGGCCCAGTCGCTCGAAAGCCTTGTCCCCAAAGCCTCCCGAATCCGGGCTTGATGGCGGGACGCCGTGGCCTCGAGGTAGCCGGTAGCTCGCCGGTCCCTGAGGGCTCCGCATGCGCCGGGGATTTCAGGGCTCCCGGCCCGAGGCCGGGATGTGTTAGGGTCCTCGGGGGGTTCGCCCGGAAAGTCGCTTTCCCCGCGGCGGGCCTGATCACGCCTGGCCGCCATCGTTGCCGTTGCCGCCTCGCCGAGCTCACCGATCTCCACGTGAAAGCATTCACAGGTCGGATCATGCACATGTCGCCCGGGAGTCGTGAGCAGGTGGGTAGCATGCTCAGGAATGAACCCCACGGAACCCCGGCCCCGTGTCCTCGAGGTAGCCGGATCGGGTGGATGTAGCCGCTTCGCGGAGTGGCGCCCACTGCTCCTCCCGCCTAACAGTACTCCTCATAGCGTGGATGGATCCGTCGGGGATGTCCGCGGCCGAGGCGCCTGTGAGCTGGCTGACGGGCGTGGGACGCCCCTCCGGCTCCCATGACGGAGACGACGCGGCGCACGTGGCGCCAGCTGCTGACTGTGCCAAATGGTCGGGCGTGGTGGCGATGGCGGCGGCGCTGTCAGCCTACCACAACGCCGCGCAAGGTCCTCCTCCGACCGCCGAAGGCCGTGGGAGGTCCTCTGTCAGCTGGCGAGAACGCCACACGGCGCCTCCGCGACGGGTCGGCAGTAGGTCCACCGGACTGGCCGTGAGGTCCCCGACTCCGGCCGAGAAGTTCCATGTCGCATCGACCTGGCTGACGAACCGGAGCTCACCAAAACCGGATCGGTCCCCGCTCCAGCCGGGCCGGAGTTGGAGTGGAGTTAGGGGCTGAATCCGCCTCAAATGTCGCTGCCGCCATTCCGCAGTTTTGGCGGGAAGGAAAGTTTAAAAGCACGCACAAGCCCCCACCCGCGCTTCAACCGCCGGGTACTAAAAACTAGTGGTCCTAGTACCAACGAGTGAATTTACGTGCGTGCTCCCAACCCCGGATGGTGTGCAAGAAGGACACAAGAAGGATTTGTATTATCCTCGCACCAAAGTGCCCGTGAGGTAGGTGTACAAGCTGGCGGAGAGGGAACTGTCCCAAGTCTTGTTGTGAGATGAGTGTGTGTGTGTGTGTTTGTTTTGCCAAGGAGATTGCTTGACTTGCTTCCCTTGGATTCCTCGCCCCCCGAAGGACCCCGCCCCCCCTTTATAGCCTAAAGGGAGGAACGGGCTTTACAAAGCATGTTGTTTGAATAGGAAAGACGGGTGGTGGGCGCCGCCATCCTCGCTGAGGACTTGGGGCTCACTCTCTCCTTGCCAGGCCCCTCGGGCCGGGCGGCGATTTTGTCTTGCACGGCGCCAAGATCAAGCCGATGGCGGGCGCCCGTCCCCATGGAGTCGTGTCGCTCTGGGGGGCGAGGGACGCTCGCCTCGCAGGGTCGGGCGTGGCGTTATGATGAGCGTGCCTGTGCATCGTGGGCTTTTGACTCACTCCCGGGCCCGGTTCCCCGAGGGCCGCGGCATCGTTGTCGATACGCAAGGTGGCCGGGCGTAGATATAAAGATACGGGGCCATTCGCCGCTTCCGGCCTGAAGCCTGGGTGTACAGTGGCCGGGCACCGGAAGACCCGCCGCGGTGGGTGGCGCCGTGCTCCCGCCCCGGATGCGGCATGTCTGCATTTGGACTTCCCGTGATGGGACCTGTTACGTGGGTTAGTCATCATGTCGCCCCCAAAGCGCATGGCCGCCACCGTAGGATTGGCAGACCGTGAGCCGGGCGAGGTGCGCAGTGGTGACGGGATCAGCCCATCCACCGCCAGGGCTACCGCCACCGACATACCGGGAAGGCGCGTAGATATACGTCAAGTCGCTGGTCGGGCCTTGACCGGTGATGGATGCGCGTGTCGTCCGGAGGCCTTAGCGCGGGGGCTCTACCGGGACGGAAGGCGGAACTGTCCGAGGTTGCTCGGCAGGCTCTGGGGAGTTAGTGCCCGGCCCGAGGCGGCCTCAGCAGGAGGGCCTGGTCAGATCTTAAGGACGACGCCGAGGCCTCCGGCCGAGAGGCTCCGAAGTCGAAAGGACGCCGCCCGAGGCCTTCAATGAGAGGCTCGGGCAGTCGAAAGGGATTCGCCCGTCCGAGGCCTCTACGGGAGGAGCCTTGGGAAGCGAGACCTGAAATTGGAACTCGTCCGAGGCCTTGGTAAATAGGCTGTTTGACGGGCGGAAAGTTAGCATTTGCTTGAAGTCCCCGCAATGTGGGCTGGGGTGTTAGGTGTGTAGTGCGCTGGGCCTTATGTGCTGTTTTGTTACCGGTGGCCTAGTTTCACGTTTCTCTGGGCTTACCTGTTAGGAGGGGCCTTATTTTGGTCCCCGATAATTCCGCCATCTTGATTTTTTTTTAATAGAAAGATCATGACGAGACCGTTGTATCTTTTAATTCTATATTGCAAAAGACTCCATAAAGAAGGTTCCCTCCGATCGTAGTTGAGTATTACCTTAAAAAATGATGTACCTATGGATGTCATAGTTTCAGTTTCCCCCCAGCGATTCCTCGCCTCTCCGTTGCCCTTCCGCTACCCACCCCACGTAAAACAGACCTGCCAAGCGCCCTAAAAAGAGGGCCCAAAAACAACAAAAAAAAGAGGAACGGCCTCAAAGCTTCGGCCGCCCGCCCCATCGACCCCGCCCCCACCCCACCCTCCGGGCCCGGCCGTCTGCCTCAACGGACGCCACACCCCTAAACCTCCCCGCTTCCAGCCTCGCCGGCACCGCCTCGTTTTCGGGCGCCGACTGAAGCCCGCTATGCCGACCGCCCGCGCTTCTCCTTTCCCCTCTCGACGCCACACTCTCCGCTCTCCTGCTGGCTCGGTTACCCGCCGGGACCAGCCGCCACTGGGCCGGGCGGCGACGTGGCGACCGCCGACCGGTCCGCCCGCTCCCAGCGGCGGCCACCCGCGTGTCGCCTCTTCCCGCATCGTCACGACGAGATCCTTCGCGGTTCGCCTGTGACGGCTAGCCTCCCTCCATAGGCCGGGCGCCCCAATTCCCCTCGGCACATCGCGGCGCCTCTAACAGCCCCCTCGAGTCGTATGAGCGGACACGGCCGACGGCATGGCCAGCCTCTCGCCCATCCATTCAGTCGGTGAGCTGATCCCCCGCCTCCCCACCTCACTCCTGTCCAGTCCATTATTCTTTTCTTTCTCTCCGTCTCATCCTCCCGATCTACTGATTTGGTATTGTTGCTCTGTAGCTTTCCACGGGAATCTGCTCGTTCGCCATAGCTTTTTGCCAAATTCCTAGGTTCATGGATAGACAGACAAGAGTTCTGCTCAGTGAGGTGAGATCTGATTTGACTGGGCCACTATTTGTTTCACTGAGTCCTTATGCATTACTACAATCAGCGTTTTGCAGTCCATACTATACAAAGCCATCATTTATCTGATTACTATTCCTCAGGCTCTTGTTGCCCCCAATGGAGCACTAAAACAAATCAGGATATTTAACCATTTATGGTATTTATGTATACTTTCGTAATCTTCTCTATCTTCATCTACTGCCTCTGTGGATCCTGTATTATGTTTTGATCAGGCTGGCAATTCTAAAATCTCATGGTACTAAAATTGAGATCATCTCAATCTACCAGTCATATTTTTTCAAAATTGCAGAAGGCTACCAGACTTTGCACTATTACTGATTGATCCTCACTCTTGCATCCATGGTGACTGATCTCCCTCATCCTTCCTAAGAAACTTGCGTACTGAATGTCATTTCCATCTCTCAGCGTGGTCATTTCACTTATCTATATGCATGAGTACATGTAACCAGCGCACGAT
>JADLZL010000214.1:0-159730 GCA_015844335.1 Chrysopogon serrulatus | reverse complement strand
ATATCTAGATAAACTAGAACTAGATGAACTAGAACTAGATCAACTAGAGGGACCCTAACCCTAATTTATGTAGAGAATATGAAGCACCGGGGTGTAGAATGCCTCTAGAAGGGGTCTTGGGGCGTCATTATATAAGTAGGAGGTGGAGTAGAGAGGCGAGCATGCACGTCATCGATCGCGTCTTCATGTTATGTCTGCCGTCGGATCAAACCGACGATAGATCGATGTAAGAGATGCTTTACTTAGGTGCCCACAGGCGTGGGAGGAAGACTCGAGGCGGCTAGATGCCCTAGGGTAGGCGCCGAGTGGCCGTAGGCCCCACCTAGAGCCTATGAGACTCCCCATTGCTTAGGGTGTCTTCTAGATGTTCCCCGAGCTTTGGTGGCGATGTTTTGCCCAGAGCCAGCCGGATAAGTTTCGTGATAATTATGCACTCTAATCCCTCTTTTATGCTTTTCTATAATCCACGAAAAATCGAGAATATGCAAAACTTCGTGGAAATTGTCGATTAAAACCTTAGACTAGTGTGTATTCATGTATCCTTTTATGTCTAAGTTCTAATAAAAGTTGGCGTTATCCACCATCAACAACTCCCCCAAGCTTACCTTTTTTGCCGTTACCTTGGCAAACAATCTAAAATCTAATTGAAAATAAACTTGGATCGGGGAGGGTTCTTTGGCGTGGTTTAATTTCTTTAAGTACACTTGTTTTCAAATAAAAATTTTCCTGGGTTTGAACAAAAGCGCTCTAACTTTTAAATTTACCCATTTTACCTTTAACTATGGAGCTTTCACGATTTGTAAGTCTTGAGCAATTGAAAGATAGAACTAATCCCTCGAAGGCACTATGTCTCCAATTCCTTACAGTACCAATATCTCACGAGTTTTGTAAGTTTTTGAGCCAAAACCCGAGCTTAATTGTATGACACCCTCAAGTCTCTTATTATAGGTGGCTGTTATCGGATCCTAGGCGAGGCATTGCTTAGATGATGTCATGCCTGTTTCAGTGTACAGCTCTTATCGTCGAGCTCATGGGGTATAGCGCGTGTAACAAGAATGGACATTCCGTGAGTTACCATTCGTTCGTTATAAAGTCAAACCATTTCTCTTCTCCCACAGGGTGGTCAAATCGATTCGGCTTAAAAGATGTGCATGCGTATGGAATATGGGGGATAGGTGTATATATGGTGGCTAATCCTAATTCTACTTTTTGGTCTTTGAAAATAACTCACTGGATGGAACTTAGAAGTTTTTTAATAAAAAAAAAACTTGGGCTATCTTTTATTCTGTTTTGCCTTTCTTTTTTTTCAATACTTTTGCATAGCCACATGCATCCTTTGAATATATAAATAATTGAAGAGATAATGATAAGAACTTAGAGTAATTAAATGGGGCGTCTTGATACAACCCTGGATTTAGGGAAAGAACCTATGAACTTTTAAAATTTTTTCTTGCAAACTTGTGGAACATGTAGTCGCTAGGTCAACCCAGGTCAAAGCGCTGAAAGATCCGCCGCTATCTTTCTTTTATAGAATTGGTTGGACTATGTGTCGCGATTCTCGATTTCCGCCTTCGACCGTGTTTGCCGCTAAAGTTGAGAGCACAAACACATAGCAAACACCTGATACCTTTAAAAAAAAGTCCGTTTTTCCTTTTTACGTACATATACATGATTTTGATGAGTCTAGACCATACCCATCAAATTGTTATGCGAAACTCGTTCATCACTTTCCATCGAGGAAAACCGCGGGTTGTTTCGGTTTCTATACAAATCCCTAAGACAAATACCTCGGCTCGCCTCCTAATGTATAACCTTGGAAAGTAATTTCTAATTCTATTAAATTCCCTAGGAGGGACTCTCCTATAAAGAGTATGTGTGATGGCGTATATACATATATATATACTGTAAGAGCTATAGAAGTAATATAGAAATGAGAATAGGAGGAGAGAGAAGGAAAATAGAAAAAGCACTAAAGGCCTCGCTTTCCTTCCTTCCCGGCAGTTGTGCCGCAGCCAAATAGAAGAAGTACGCGGCTCAGCTGCCCTCGCCATGTTCTCGCACTGTGCCGCGCGTTTCCACGACGTTTACCAGTACCCGCCACCCGCGCCCCTTTGGAACCCTAGACAGAGCGTGCCGCTCTGCTCCCAGCCGCCCCAGACGAAGAAACGCGCCCAGCGCTTCGCCTCGCCAGCGCGGCTAGATGGCTGCCACGCGCCGCTCAGACTCCAAGGATCGCCACTCGTCCGCTCCTCCGAAAACCCTAGACGAAGGCGCTTATAAAATGGAAACCGCCGCGACTCGCCGGGTCCCTTCTTCCGTTTCCAAGCCAGCAGCGGCCTCTTTCCACCGCAGACAAGCCGCCGCCTTCTTTCTTTTTCTCCTCCTCGCCGCTTCGCTCACAGAAGTCGCTATGCCATGCGCCCGTGGCTTGCAGCGCCACGCGACCTCTCCCCGACCGCCGCTTGCCACGCCGCTCCGCCGCGGATCACCGCGACGCCAAGCACCGCGGCGGAACACCGCGACCGAGCCACCTTTCTACGCCGAGCCGGAGCACCGCCACCTCGCTGACGATGAGCGCCCGCGACCGTCACTCGCCTCCACGCCACCATGTCGAGCCCCTCGCTGACGCCGACGCCGAAGCGCCGCTTCCTCGCGACGACGCCGTGACGCGGTACGCTGCCTCGACGTCGTCCGGTTTTTTCCACGCCGACGCCGCCGCTTTCCAGCTCGCGACCGACGCCGCGCTTCCACCTGCACTCATGACACGACGAAGCCGCCGCTGGAAAGCTAGCACAGCCCGCGCCGACACCGCTGACGGGCCGGATTTCCACCTCTCTCTTGACTACCACGACGACGCCGCCACGGGACATCGACGCTGACGCCACCACGCCGCTTCCAACGATCGCTGAGCCGCCTCGCCGCTGCGACGCCGCCTCACGACCGCCATCATCAACAAGCAGTGCCACGCATGCCGCCTCCACTGAAGTCTCGCCTCGCTTTCGCCTACTACTCCCCACCAATCGCGCTCGCTGCTTTCACTAACGACGCCGCCACTGTCAGCCGCTCTCGCCGCGCCTCGACGACACCAAAGACGCCGCAGACGAAGGCCCACGGGCAATGTACCGAGAAAGCAGAGCATCCCCCATCGACCACCACGCCGCCATGCCTCGTCCTGCTCTTCGCCAGCAGCCGGGTGGAGCCACCTTGCCAAGACACCCACCTTTTACCTTCCTCGGCAGACGTAACCTCGCCTCATCGCTACCCTAGGACACCGCCATTGTCACCCTTTAGAGCCTACTGCGAAGGCAGTAGTCATTCTCGCGAGTCTTCTAAGCCCGTAGTTGCCAGAACATTGCCATGTAATAAAATAATTGTAATGGATGCTTGCCAGCCATGGCCAGCCGCATGGATCTTTATGCTTCTTTGGTGGCTATAGCCAGCTAGTGTTGGCCAGGGGTGGCTATGACTAATGAGATAACCATTACCAATGCCTTGTTACCCTTTTTAATCCACCCTTCCCCGACGATGTCCATGAAGCTCTAGCCGGATTCTCGACGCCCACAGGCCGCTATAACCTCGAAGTTCATAACGTGGGCGTGGCCAAGGTGGCATAATGGCCTTCCTCCGTCGGTGAGCACCAAACGACGTGACCGGCCTCGGGCCATTGCCAAACGGACGCGTTCTGAGGGAGACACACGCCACGGCCCACCCATTGAGTGCAGCTGGATCCACCACCATTTGGGTGACGCCTGACCCAGATTCTAGTGCATATTAAGCACGAAAAACTTATCCGCCACGGAAATATCACGATTGGGCTCGGGAAGCATCTAGAAGACACCCGAAGCAACGGGACCCCGAGAGGAGGAAAAAGTGGGGCCGGCCGGCCCCACCTCGGGGCCGGCCCCTAAGTAGGGTTTTGGCCCCCCTTCCGAAGCTTCCTCCACCGCCTACGAGGAGTCATCTTGGCCCTTGGTTACGCCGGGTTTGATCCTCGCGGCGCACGCCGATCCCACCGGGCTATAAATAAAGGGGTAGACCCCCTCCCTAAAGGCATCAAGTCATTTGGAGATCCAGCCATCAAGAGCCTTCTCTAGTTCATCGAGCCTCTCTAGTTCATAGCTTTAGCCTAGTTAGATTAGAAGTAGAAGAGTTCTAGTTCTTCAGGCGGGATCCGGAGCCCTCGGCGTCTGTGCGGAGCGCGGAGTTCGGTATAGTTCTAGTACTTTGCTCTTATTGTATTCAATATTATGATTCAGGCAACATTGTTCTTAATCTCTTATATATTCTTAATTGCAATAGTCATTGTCTACTTTGATTATATGTCTAGGATAGTTGGTTTGATCTTATTGAATTCATGTAATTGCTCGTATAGCGTTTATCCAAGCGGCCGCTGGGTAGATGGTAGACAATATGTAGACGTGGTGTCTAGATATCTTGTTTATCTGCGAGTGCACCCCGACGTGCCGGGGCGTGTGGTAGTCCGCGGGGTGGACAAATGCATTGGTTCCTCTGTAGTCCACCCTCCGCACGTGGGACTAGCATGGGCACGGTCGCGAAGGAGGTGACCCTTGTGTCTTAATACCCTCATTAGTTGATGCCTCTTTACATGTGATAATGATATATGGTTAACTTAACAATGATTGTTAGATGTAGTTGCACCAATTAGAGTTATTCATTGACGTAGTTATTGAATTACCTTAGTATTTATTCCTGAGTTTATCCATTGGCTAGCTATTGTTATGACTAGAAGAGCTCTGATGTTTATCTATTTATGATGACTGATCATTATTATTATTTATCACATATATCTTTTATCACGTGACTTATCCCCTGTTATGAGTAGGATTCTAGTTATGGTTTGCCTTTCACATCAATAGTATAAGTTATAGTTTATAAGTCCTACATATAGACCTTCCCTGGTATAAATATAAATCGACAACCCGGAAGACTTCCCTAGGTAAAATGCTACAACGGTATAATTATCTATCCGCTTGCAACCCCAGTTAGTTTATATTCTTATCTTTATATTCATATCTCTTATTTCTGCCTAGTCATATTGAATACATGTAAATCTATAGTTATTTCTTAAGCAATATAATTAAGGATGACAACTTAATTCATGCTTAGGAATGATAGTGATAAATAGGTGGCTAGTTGCTAATGACAAGTTAATTATATACCGACCATTTCTGACGTTATTGCTAGGGGTAGGATTTATCTCTACTTTTTAGTAGTGACGTTAGAAATGCCAACAAGCATTTTTGGCGCCGTTGCCGGGGAAGGTAGCTAGGCAATTAAGAACATTGATAGACTTATAATTAAGCATGTGATCGAAATAACCATTAACCCCTGCTCAAGCAGGATTACCCTTGTTTGTCTACTTTTATATCATATGCAGGGTAATAAACGACCGGTTTACGACCTTCCGGTATGCCCCCACAAAATAAAAATAAACATAACAAATCCAATGTTGGAGAAAGAGGTCGACGTCACAGCACTTTAATTCATATCTCAAGTGACGGGAACAAAGATGTTGCATCGCTCATAAATTCCAGCATGTGAGTCATGGTAAGTATGATCAAATAAAGGTGAGAAAGTCTTGCTCATGGACTTTAAATTCGATGAGTAGTTATCTTCTGCATTCCACTGCATGTTACAATCCAAACATCCATCTCATTTATTTTAAAGTTTTTTTTATCAATAACATGTTTAGTTCCATTCATATATCCATCCCAACTTGCATTCTTATAAATAATATAAAAAAACTCACTATAATCATGCTTTTTCATCTCTACTTGAATAAACTTCTACGGTACTTTCATGCTACTTGTATTTGCTATAGTATGCTTAGGTTTAGAAGTACCTTCATACACCTTTGAAATTGAGCATTGACTGTTTTCCTAAGTTAAAATAGACATGGTGTCTAGTTTAATTTTTGAATCATAAGGTGATTTGATCTTACTTCTAAAAGGTTTTTGAATTAAGTAAGGTGCTTAGGTTAAAATCCTTTCCTGAATCAAATTGGACATGAGTCTATGTTGATTCTTGAGCTGATAGTACACTTTAGTAGATACTAGTTATTTTGTCAGACTAACTCCTATAGGAGAATTCTCAAATTCAATCTGGGTAAGTCAAGAAAAGAATTCACATATGAGATGAATCAAGGCGATGATAACTTTGCACAAGAAGTCCAAATTGTGAGTATTAATATTTATTTATCTTTTGTTACAAGTTATCTTTGTCTCGAACCATGCTAGATTGCAACAACAACATAAAACACGATAGACACAGTTTATGCTAAATAATCTTAAACCATATATCATCTTGATTAGCATAGAAAATCACAAAAAAAAGAGAAGAAGAAACCCGTATTTCAATTTTGCTATTCCCTTGGGTATGTGTCCATTAACATTTTGCAGGAAAGAACAACTTTAATCTATTGGAGAAGAAGTTTTCAAGTGAGCATTATTGCATCTCCAATAGACCGAACCCTCCTCTTCCAAGTAAGTATTGTCACCACTTACTTAGAAGGACGAAGACATGAGGTACATTTGTCCAAGCCTCATACAACATGTAACTACAATTAACATCTCATACCATGTTGCTAATTTGTCTTGGTCATTTCTACCCTATGCCATGCTCAAACATAACTTGCTATATATATAAAATAAAATGCTCCTATGATTCACCATACATATTCTTGGTTCTATTTGAATAAATACCTTTAGTCTAGCAAGCTTCTTTATTCTATTATAAGTATGCTTTAGTATATTAATTAAACATTATGAAAATCAAGCATACTTATATAAGAATTTAGTTGTACATATGGACTAACCCCTCCTATATAAAAAAAATGTTTAAATCATATCAGGAGACTATTCGTAGAATCAATTTAAGGTTAAGGGTATGCTTCAAAATAATATCCTCGCTTTAACCTTGATGAAAAAAAAATAAATTTTTGAAATAGTGATGAATCATTGAAAGCACGAGCTACAAATTAATCTTTAACTCTTAGGCAAACACTATCCGTACTTTGATAAATAGAATATTCCTTTGGGTATGTGTTGTCCACTAACCCCTTGCAGAGAAGACATAATGAGTTAAGCAGGAGGTCTGAAGAGTGAGAAAGGAGTACAACATTCAAGACAAGATACTAATGAATAACCCATGATACAAGAAAAAAAAGAGAGAAGGCCATTGGACTTCATTTACCCTTCATCATGCTCTAATAATGGAGGTAACATCTTAAGATAAGTGGTCAATTAATTTCCTCTTGGTCCTGGAAAATACAACCATGTTATAGTTACAACTTAATTTGATCAACCTAATTAAACTTAACATGATTTGTTCTCTAAGTTTATTTATAGCACCATTCTCTTAATCTCAGTCTTAACCAAGTAATCTATAAATACTTCATCTATTATTCTTGATACATTATAAAGATGAACAGTCTTTCTTGTGGTTAAGTGTCTTTACTCTTTATCTCACAAGTTTAAATGCCATATTTATACTTCTAGTCCTCTCACCCGAGATATGAATGAACAATATAAATAATATTAATCTTATTGTGCCCAAGATTAGAGGATGAATAAATTTCTAGTTACTGTTGGTGTTTTCCCCACCAGCCAGAGCCCATGCACTTGATCTCTATCTTGTCTTTATGGGCAGAACACACTTCAATTAAAGTGTGGGGAGACAATTCCCCGAGTTCTCCAAGTGAAAGTTCTCAACTATAATAATGATGCACATAAGATTGACTTTGAGATGTCTACAAAAGAAAAAAAGAAAGTGGCACTGCCATTGGGAGCCACTAGTGGAGGCATCACCTCAATCCTTATTCTCAAGAGCAACTTGAAGTACTCATTGAACCACTACAAGGAGAAGTCCAGTTCAAAGGACTAAAAACATTGAACCCTCGCCGTGAGGTAACATCGGTAGTTATCTATATGTACTTTCTTGCATCGTATGATTTATTCTCTCTTTAGCATGACTAACTATATTAGCAATGCATAGAAATAATAAAAATAAATAGTCTTGCATTAGGCTACATTCATGCATCTTAAAAACATTAAGCCCCATGTGAAACCCTTATAGTATAAAAACTGTAGGAGTTCTCACTGTGGTGGCATACAGAATAAAAATATATATCATGTATTTGCACTTTATGCATATAAACCCATAAAATCCAAAAAGATTAACTGAGCATCCTGCTGCAATACTGCTATCTTAAAAATACTTTCAAACCTTCACAACAACCAATCCTCTAAAAACGGCTAATCATTAATGTTTTATCCTAATACCGTTCCACGAGTTTTGGTGTTTTGTGAGAGCTTTCTGCAGGATGACTCCAAGAGCCAGCTTACCTAGGAATATTCATCTTCATCACTTGAAGTACACCTTCCCGACATGCAGCTGACCCCTGTGTAAAGGAAGTAACTTCTTGGGTGATGAGACTGAAGTATTCCAGGCAACACTTGCTCTTATAAGCATGAGCTCCTCTGTGAGGACCACTCAGCTTCAAAGATCAACCATAAGCAAACTTCTAGCTTGGGGGAGAGCATCCCCTAGTTATCAGTATGATTAGAAACAAAAGAGACAGAAATGAGATGGAAGGAGGCACGTGCGGCATCATCACGAAAAACAGGGGGAGTTGGATCGAGGTTACCTCGGATGATGAACCCACCGAGTAAGTGTTCTCCTCTATCTAAATCCAGTCGGTAGACTTTAAATTCCGTACCCTAGCCATAAGGTTAGAATGGTAGTTATCTCATTAAATGTATTTGTAATTTATTTAGTAGCATAATTTTGTTTACACGCTAAAGATATAAAAACAACAAAAATATTTACTGCATTACTCATGGCATCACAAAGCCCCATGTGGATACCCTATGGTATTTTCTGAAGGAACATCTGTTGTGGTGGCATAAAATAAAAATAACAAAATATAGCATTCATATTTAACTTCCTACATAATAAATAGAAAATTTAAAAATAAGAGAAAAGTGAAATCCTGTTTAAATTAGATAATATTAAAGCTAGCCCATAAAGGTGATCAATTACTCTTTGGCTGACCGCTAACCCATTAACAAATTTGAGCCTCGAGTTTTGGTTTCTCTTTGTGAAGAGTATTTATGCAGGAATAAAATCATAGCAAGGAGAGAGTCTATCAGTGGCACCCACCAGGTCCGCTACTGGTTAGCTCACTCTAAAGGACATCTACACCAAGTATTGCAACCATCTAGCTTGGGGGAGGAGCATCCCCTAGTTATCAGGTGACTACACCTAAACGATTTTTGAGTCTATTTTATATAGTCATAAAATACCAAAAATATGTGGGCACATGAAGGTCCACGCCTGTTGAGTCTTTTAGGAGTCTTTGGTTAAAGAAAATCTAAAAATCAATAAAAAGAAGTCTTAGTTAGTATTAATTATATTAGAGTGTGTTTAGAGTCGGTAGGCTGCTAGAGTTAATTAAAAACCGATGAACATTAAAATTTTGTCTTGAAAATGATGAATAGTTGCTCTGTTATAATGCTTACTAAGTACCTACTTGCCAAACTTAAAATCTCCCTGGTTCTAAGCATTGATGTTTTAATTGGAGAATTTATTCTGAACCTTAATTGTGGAGGCATAAGCTTGTGCTAAGTCTAGGTAGTTGATTGATATGATTCATAAAGGTTGAGCTGCTATTTATCTTATTCCTAGCATTACTAAGTTCGGAGGTTTATTTTGAAAATCTAAAAAAATACATGATGAGCTCTTGTATGACAAATGTGAATTCCTACCAAAGCCAAAATTAATATCTTAGAGGATAGGAAAACCTTTTCACATTTAAAGCTGCTTGCTTTGCATTGAGTTCAGTCAACCTGTGTTGTATACCTTATGAGAGTCTTGTCATGCTTTTAAAACCAAGAAACACTTGCACACTCCAGTCCACATACGCATTATTCCTACTCTAGGAGTAATCGCAATCATTCACCATATTTCCATACATGTTCATCATAAAATGTTCACCTCCTACACCAGGAGAGGACACAAAAATATACACTCACCCTATAGGATAACCCCTGTTTTTAATGCTCTAAGTCCTGATTATATCTCTCGATTCATTTATTGTGTTCAAAGCATGCATGTGGCTATGCAAAAAGAAAGAAAAAGAAAAAAAAAAAGAAAAAAGAAAGAAAAGGGGAGTAAAAGATGGACAAGTGTCCCAAAGAATTAAAACAATGGGTACTAGATGCCCGCCTCCCTAAATAAAAAAAAGAAATAATAAAGATAGCCCATGTCTTTCCCGAGAAAAAAGCTTTAAAAGAGAGTCATTCCCAAAGAGCAACAGTAGAAATAGAAATTAGCCATAAATAACACATATGCACCTATCCATTATATTCCATACACATGCACATCTTGGTTTGATTGTATGCCTTGATTCTCTGTGGATCCACTAGTTAACTTTACAATACATGTTTTGCAAGTACGTCTATCCTTGTTATTGCCACCCCTATGAGCTCCACAAATACCACATACATTGAGAGACTTGAGGGAGTCATACAATTAAGCTCTGAGTTTTATTCTAAAAACTTATGAAAAACTCCGGAATGTTGGTATTACAAAGAATTTGAGATGTAGTACTTAGCTTGATTGTTCTATCTTTCGATTGCTCAAAACTTATGCAAAAGCTGTGAAGCCCCATATTACAGGTGAAATGAGTAAGTTTGAAGGTTAGAGCATTCATTGTTTGATCCGGAGGAAATTTCCGTTTGAAAGCATGTGTACTGGAAAGTATAACAACATTGTAGCAACTCCCGATCTAAAGACAATATCGCCTAGGCTTAGTTTGTTTGCCAAGGGACCGGCAAAAGGTAAGCTTGAGGTATTGTTGACACTCGTTAGCGTCAACTTTTACTAGGGCTTTTTATCTGAATGAAAACAAGAAAACACACTAGTCTAGGGTTTTATCTGACAATTTCCATGAGTTTTGCATATTCTGTATTTTCTAGGGTGATTTTTAGAAAAGCTGAAAAAGGGGGATTCTAGTGCATATTAAGCACGAAAACTTATCCGCCACGGAAATATCACGATTGGGCTCGGGGAAGCATCTAGAAGACACCCGAAGCAACGGGACCCCGAGGAGGAGGAAAAGTGGGGCCGGCCCAGCCCACCTTGGGGCGCCCCGGCGCCCTGTTAGGGTTTTGCCCCCCTTCTGGAAGCTTCCTCCACCGCCTACGAGGAGTCATCTTGGCCCTTGGTTACGTCGGTTTGATCCTGCGGCGCACGTCGATCCCACCGGGCTATAAATAAAGGGGTAGACCCCCTCCCTAAAGGCATCAAGTCATTTGGAGATCTAGCCATCAAGAGCCTTCTCTAGTTCATCAGAGCCTCTCTAGTTTATAGCTTTAGCCTAGTTAGATTAGAAGTAGAAGAGTTCTAGTTCTTCGGCGGGATCCGGAGCCCCTCGGCGTCCATGCGGAGCGCTGGAGTTCGGTATAGTTCTAGTACTTTGCTCTTATTGTATTCAATATTATGATTCAGCAACATTGTTCTTAATCTCTTATATATTCTTAATTGCAATAGTCATTGTCTACTTTGATTATATGTCTAGGATAGTTGGTTTGATCTTATTGAATTCATGTAATTGCTCGTATAGCGTTTATCCAAGCGGCGGCCGGGGTAGATGGTAGACAATATGTAGATGTGGTGTCTAGATATCTTGTTTATCTGCGAGTGCACCCCGACGTGTTGGGGACGTGTGGTAGTCCGCGCAGTGACAAACTGCGTTGGTTCCTTCCTGTAGTCCACCCTCCGCACGTAGGACTAGCATGGGCACGGTCGCGAAGGAGGTGACCCTTGTGTCTTAATACCCTCATTAGTTGATGCCTCTTTACATGTGATAATGATATATGGTTAACTTAACAATGATTGTTAGATGTAGTTGCACTAATTAGAGTTATTCATTGACGTAGTTATTGAATTACCTTAGTATTTACTCCCCGAGTTTATCCATTGGCTAGCTATTGTTATGACTAGAAGAGCTTTGATGTTTATCTATTTATGATGACCGATCATTATTATTATTTATCACATATATATCTTTTATCACGTGACTTATCCCCATTATGAGTAGGATTCTAGTTATGGTTTGCCTTTCACATCAATAGTATAAGTTATAGTTTATAAGTCCTACATATAGACCTTCCCAAAGGGTATAAATATAAATCGACAACCCGAAGACTTCCCTAGGTAAAATGCTACAACGGTATAATTATCAATAAAACTTGCGAACCCAGTTAGTTTATATTCTTATCTTTATATTCATATCTCTTATTTCTGCCTAGTCATATTGAATACATGTAAATCTATAGTTATTTCTTAAGCAATATAATTAAGGATGACAACTTAATTCATGCTTAGGAATGATAGTGATAAATAGGTGGCTAGTTGCTAATGACAAGTTAATTATATACCGACCATTTCTGACGTTATTGCTAGGGGTAGGATTTATCTCTACTTTTTAGTAGTGACGTTAGAAATGCCAACACTCTCGCCGAGCCACGCTCGTGGCTCATCCACAGAATCCCAGTCTGTGGCTGGGATAAGGATAGTAGGCCCAGCCGGGGTGCCCACAATCTAGCGCAGTTGACGGCCGCATAAAAAAATAATCCACATACGCTTAGAATTACCGTTGTAGCATTTCACCTCGTATTTTCATAGGAAGACATAGGTGTAAAAGACTCTATCAGGTATATAAACAATATACTATACTATATATTATACCAAGGTTCATAGCAAGGTGAAATCATGATAAACAAGAATAGTTTGACACACACAAGCCAATCTCAAGAGTAAAGAATAAAGAATAAAGAAATAAAAAAGAAACCTAAAGTAGAGCAGGCATCCAAATGTAAACAACGGTAAAGCCGATGAAGATATAGATCGATGCCTATGGTGTTATAATCTATGGTTAGATACAGTTTACCTATACTCGCTTACTTCGGGTACCAGATAACACTTGTTCTACCAAGCATTGCTAGCCTATAGCTCTACGCCATATCCAGATCAGAAGTGAGGGATTACAAGGGATGAACAGGGCTGTCATCACCTGCCACTTACCACCTCAACCTTAATTAGGGTACGAGACAAACGAAGGTAGCTCCTAGCCTAAACACCACATCTACGCTATCGACCGCACTACTCTAGTGTTGTACAGGGTGATCCGTCTTTATTAGAGACCCTCTACTAAAGCATCCACTACGAGAATGGATGACGAACCCACAAGGAAATAAAAATAAAGTTTAAATAAATAAAGACTTAACTCCAGAGGAACCATGACCACTTATTTAGCAGAATATTCTAAAAAACAAATGTTCATCCAGATATAAGCGAGGAAGATTGCTAGCTAATCTGAATCTTCCCCAACTCTCCCTCACATCTCTCCTTTCTCAACTCTAACTAGCTAACTAGGGTATGAACCTAGAGACAATGTTCTTATCTCTAAATATAATGTAGCTCTTGACCTTGTGCAACAAATGAACAATTAAGCATAAAGTTACATATGCTAAACTAATGACATAATAACTATGATCTAGTTCATAATATTAATAGAATAGGAACAAGAACATATTATTCATCATACCGGATAACTTAAACATGTTTAGGCTCTCCAATGAAGCTTGGCCTAACTCCATAAAACTACTAAAAATAAAAGTACAAAGGCAGAGGGAGAGAGGATCTAAATGTGGTGTGTGTTTTGGAAGGACCTCTACCCCCCTTTGGTTATACTAACTATACGGTTCGGCGAGAGATAAATACAGTAATTATCCAAACTGACCTCCCCTAGGATCAAGGAGCCGCCTCGACGAAGATCGGCCTGAAAGGTGGTGATAGGGGCCGCACCGAGGGTGGCTCCACTGACCACTGACTTTGTGTGGTGGATCTCTAGATGGGAATGGACCGTGTTTACGTTGGTTACTTGCCTAGATTCGATATATAGATTGGTCTTCCTTTACAATCCAAGCTAGAACGAAGTAAATACACCTTCTTTAATTGCATATTTTGGCTCTTTTCACTTGTATTCCTGAAAAAGAGTGAATCTCCAGTACAAGTGGAACTAAGTCATTAATAAAATATATATACATGAAATATGTTCATTTCCTCATTTTTAGACTTATATTGGCGGGTGAAACATTGTCGGTAAGGACCGGCAATAGAGCCCCTGACAAATCGTTTGTTGCGTCTTTGTGTGAAAGGATGGGATAAGGTTTGCTGTATGCCATGGAGAGGTGTGTTGTGTTAGGCTTGAGGGCAACAAGGTCATTTGAACGTGCTAAGCAGTGTCTCCGCGAAAATGGCATACAAGGAATATAATTATATTACTGTGGCCGGTAAGAAAATATAGCAATTTCGGTGGCACATATAGAAGTCACAAAATTTCTAGTGGAAACAGGGAATTTTGGCTCATTACATAAACGCTTAGTGGCAATTAAGATATTAGAAAAAAAACTTGCAGCTGAGAAGATTCCTTTTCAGACAGTTTAGCACATACATCAAGAACAGGATCATGCAGTCAATCGGTAACCTCACGGATGTCTACTGTGTGAATAGAAGCCAGCACCACCAGGTGATGTTGGGAGGGGCATGTGATCGGAGCCGATCGGTAGCTTTGAGCCATATACGGCAGCATTTAGTAACAGTGTAACACTAAGGGCATCCCTAATGGCTCGCTATTTGGCTATCTAGATGTGACATGGCAGGAAAAAAAATAGAAGAGAGTGTAGTCACTATAGCGATGAGCAAATAGCTGATCTATTTTACTTAGTCCAATTATATGAGAAATGAACGTGTGGATCCAATAGTACATAAATATATAAAATAGTTATTGCTCTTGTCTCTCACCTCTAAATCAGCTAGCTACGTAACTAGAACCATTGAGCATAGACCTCACCATGGCAGCAACTCCAGTCGCGACGCCATCAAGGAGGAAGCTTTGAGCCCCGTCGTCACTGAACGAGGAAAAATCAAAGAAAAAAAGCCGGGATAGAATAGGACGGCGGAAACGAGACTGGATCCCTCCGTGGCGCAGGGGCCGTGCACGTAAAAAGAACCAGCGACAATCAGATTGAGTAAATTGAAAAAAGAAATCAGATATCTATTACTATTTTCTTGCTCTTTGTGCTTGTGCATAATAAAACGAGGTCAGCGGATAATTAGACCATGGAAGCACCGCGCAACGCCATCCAGTTGGCACCTTTGAACCAGTCATCGCTGGACCAAGAAAAAAATAAAGAAAAAAGCCAGTGGAAACGAGGCTCCCGTCGGTGGTGCAGGGGGCAGTCAGATTCAGTAAACTGCAAGAAAATCTTATTAGATAGTACTACTCTTTGCTTTGATCATTGTGCTTGCACATAAAACGAAGTCAACTGATTGGTTCCTGTGGCATTCACATGCGGCTGTTTGCATACATATGCTTGCTTAATTGGGAGCCTATAAATACCACGAAATGACTTACCCTAGGAGCACCTCCAGTTGAGAAGCTGCTTGCTTGTCACATCTTGCTTTGACATACAGAAAAAGAGCCTTCTTAATTAAGCTTAGCTTGTTGTGCATCCACTCAAAGATCATATGATGGCTTTCCCTGCCTCCTCTGCTCTTAATAAGGGAGCCCTTGTCGCTGCCATTTGTGTGGCTCTGGTGGTGATCTGGATAGGGGAACCAGCACAAGGGTCGCCATCCTGCGCCATGCATCGTTGCATCTCGGAATGTCCTTTTAAGTGCAACGAGACGGCTGCGAACTCTTGCGCGGGAGTCCAGAGTGATGATGAAGCTAAGTGCAGGTACTACTGCAGTTGGGGCTGCAAGGACGACTGCCCTCAAGGGAGTCCATGCTGCGACAGGGAATGCGCCAGTAAATGCAAGAGTCCAGGCCCTGATTACATTGGTTGCACGAATGCTGTCTCCCAAGAGTGTGAGGACAAATGTGAAAAAGGCTGCAGAGGCGAAAAGGTGGATGGCTAATTTTCGGTGTTACAGATGTGGCTACATGCATGCTCGAATGGATGGAGGGTTTAGTTATATGCATTTGTGTTTGTAATTTATTTACTCTTTGTGCTATGCACTGCATACTTTACATGTGAAACAGGCATCGTATGGGTACTACCTACGAGCTGAGCGAGTGTCAATGCAAGTAGCAGTCCAGCATGTTTTGGTTTGGGTCCTTTAATTTGCTTTTTTTGTCATTAGCATGTAATCTGAATAATATGCATGGCCATATGTCGAGTCAAATAAAGCTAGATGGTGCAGCTGCAAGAATGATGTTAGTCAAGCCCCTATAAGTTTTGCATGTTTCTATTTGGAATAAACTCCTATATGTTTTTTTCCGCATATATATACACTTTCAATTTTTGGTTGTGTAAGGACGAGCTGTGCTTGCGAAATCACAGGAGTATTATTATATACAAAGCAACTCATCAGTACCCACAAGCTAAATCTACAATGCAAGACAAATAAAGAGGTAGGTCCAAATCTACTACCTAAATCTGCCTATTATAATAGCTTGTGGGTCGGGTCCCAACCTAGGAAATGAAGTCGCGTTGATAAAGCATCCATCGAAAAGTACGGTGGCAAAGTATTCACTCGAACAAGAACCGTGACAAAGTCTAATGACAAAGGTGGGTAATTTTAGGTATAAATATAGGACATTACTTTGACTTATCTTTTATAATGATATTATTCAGATATATTAGGGGTTTCTTTTATAGTTTTCATAGCAGGAGAGATGGATAATTTATCTTTTATAATGACAAAGCTGCAGTGGCCATTATTGATGACGATGATGATGATCAGATATATTTTAGGCCTTATTAGCCACCGAATTAAATGTTTGATGCGTCTAAATGGTCAAATTGGTCAAAAGAATGGTTTAAACGAGGGCACTAAATGATGGATGAACAGGTTTAAATATCAAAGAATGCATTTAAATAACTGTTTGGGAGATAAAATACGAAAGATTGGGTGTTAGATGAACTTTGCATGTGGAGTGAAAATTTTGGTAATATTTAAATGATAACTATGTGTAGGATTGTATTTATAATTGTTTATTATCAATGTCAATATGTGAAATTATGTTGCTGCCTCAAACCGCACTTAAAAATTGCATAAAAAGTATAATTTTTATGTATATTTAAATCGTCTAATCAGTCGTTTATACCGTCTAAACGCTAGCTAAACTGAGGGTAGCTAGCGTGTTTAGCATATTAGATAACATTGTATAGAATTAGTAGCAGTGAGATAAAATTAATAAACGTGACTGTTAAGAGATTAACTTAATATACTAAATAAGGTGGTACAAGCATCCATCTCCATCCTCGGTCATAACGGATAGGTAAACTGAACTTGCTAAAGCAAGAACAAATTTATCTTCTTTCTGCTCCAATTTACTAGGTGCCAAATTGAATAAACTCTCGATCCAAATTGAACAAATTTTCTCTCACAGCTGAGAAGATCCTTTTTCGTCAGACACTCAACGCATACATCAAGAGCTGGAGCACGCAGCCCCTCGAGAAAATGCAATAAACAATCAGCAACGTCGTGGTGGTGATGTCAATCCATCGCCGCCAGGTGACGTTGTGACGGGCCTGTGGTCGGCGTCAACTTCGCCATGGAAGCACCGCGCAACGTGCCATCCAGGAGGGAGCTTTGGATCCGCATCACTGGACCAAGAAAAAATCGTGAACAAAGCCGGTGGAAACGAGGCTCCCGTCGGTAGCGTTGGGTTGGGGCAGTGAGATTCTGTAAACTGCAATGAAGTCTTAGATAACGACTCTGATGAGGAGGACATCCCGCGCTGCACTACACAACCATATATTGAACAAGCCAACAATGGTCCAATGATCGGGTAAGAGTGCAGCAACTACAACATAAGGTGAATTATTCACTCCTTATTGATTATGAGCATGCATCTTATAAGAATGATTTACTACCTAATAGAGGTGCAATGCTTGTACTCAGGTTTGAAGAATAATTCACTGGTCCAAAGGCCACTCAACGTTCAAAGAAAAGCAAGTTGAAGATGATGTGCTATTGTCCAGATTCTGACTTCCAATTTCATGGTGAATTCTGTACCAATCTCGAAGGTTATACATGGATGAAAGATGGTGAAGTCTACTTTCATATGCAACTGACGGCACGCCATTTGAAGCTCTGTAGTCCAAGTTATGCCTGTTTCAGTGAATACTGGTCCAGAACTCAACTGCTGTCGAACTGGGCCAAAACCCAACCCATTCAACCCAACTAGGACGGATGTTCCTAGTATAAATAGCACCCCCACTCTCCTTGAAACCCTAACCACGAATTTGTATCAGAAAAACAGAGAAGCCAAGTGCTCTTGTCCTTAGGGTTGTGCCATAGCTGCCTCCTTGAGGATTGGGAGTTTTCTCTTCCACTTGTTCTTGTGTATCCTTGTGATTTGCAAGAGCTTGCATCTACCTTTGTGTGGTTCAGATAGATCTCGATCTATTGTGTGTGGTTGGGTGAAATCATTTGTCACAGGTGGCTGCCTAGAGTAGCTATTGGTGCCATAGGGTCGTCAGGTTGCACCGATCAAGTTATCCCCCCATCGATCCTACGACGAGAAGATTGAGAAATCCCCCCACCAGACTCTTTGCTTGGTCCTTGTGCTTGCACATAAAACGAAGTCAACTCATAAATGCCAGGGTTCCTGTCGCATACTCCCTCCGTCCCTTTTTAAATGTCGCCGTGGGATGCGTGCCACAAGTTTGATTTAATTTATAGAAAATACGTACAATATTTATATCTCCAAATAATTTTGTTAAAAAACTAGATTCAAAGATCTTTCCGATGATACTAATTATGATAGTAATCGATGATATTTATTATTTATTAAAATTACCGGCATTTGTGTCTCGGGAAGCGAAGCGACAAATAAAAAGGGACGGAGGGAGTATATGCACATGTGGCTGCTTGCTTGGGAGTCTATAAATACCACGAAATGACTTACCATTTGATGAGCACCTCCACATCTTGCTTCATACAGCCACTTCCTCTTAAGCTAATTGTGCATCCACACAAAGATCACATACTGGCTTTCCCTGCCTCTTCTGCTCTTCATAAGGGAGCCCTTGTCGCTGCCATTTGTGTGGCTCTGGTGGTGAGCTGGGTGGGGAAACCAGCACAAGGGTCGCCATCCTGCGCCATGCATCGTTGCATCTCGGAATGTCCTTCCAAATGCAACACGAACGCTACGAGCACTTGCGAGGGTACCAAGGTCATGGAAGCAAAATGCTGGCCCGGCTGCCTTGGGGGCTGCAATGACAGCTGCCAAAGAAGAGGGGAGACTACATGCGACTGCAAGAAGCAATGCGCCAGTTACTGCAAGAGCATTCCAGACCCTATTTACAATTATTGCATGACTGCAGTCTTAAACAAGTGCAAGGATGACTGCGAAAAGCGCTGCAAGGGCGAAAAAGTGAATAGCTAAATTCTGGTATTATATATATATTATAATAATACGCGGCCTGCTGCATGGTCGATCAAATAATGTATCGGGTTTATGCATATGCAGTTGTCCGGGTAGTTTTATTTAATCTTTTGTACTGCATAGCTTGGGTCAAGTAGGAGTTCAGCGTGTTTTGGTTTGGGTCCTTTGCTTGTTGTTTTCAGTCGTTATCATGTAATCTGAATTATGCATGGCCATGTTGCGTCAAAGGCTATTAGTCGCGCAACTGCCACGATGATGGTTGTCAAGTCCTCATAAGTTTTGCATGCTTCTCTTTGGTATAATTGAACTCCTGTGGTTCTTCGCATATATACATTTGCAATGCTTGTGTGTAAGGAGTTGTGATTGCATACTTCCCAAATCTTCATCTATGGAAAATGAGCAGGAGCCCGTGTTAATCCATGATTGGTCCCGCTTTCCATGAGTGTGTGATCCTAGCACCGGTTCTATCTTCCTCGCCTCACAACGTCTTCCTCTTGCACCCTGCTGCCTGTGGCCTACCCCACCCCTGCCTTCACGCTCGCTGCCCTCGGCCAGAGGCTCCCTCGCCACCGGCCGCCCGCCCACAACCCACCACCTCTGACCTCGCTGACATCGTCTCACCCCCGCCCCGCCTCTACCCCCGCCCCTCAACCCCGACCTCCCGAATAAACCAGGGCACGCTGAGCTCCACAACAATGCCCTACTAGCGCCAGCAATGCCCTGCCCAAACGGTGACACACAGGAAGTCAAATGATTAGCTTCCAGCGCATCACCGGGGCTTTGTTTCACTCGCCTTCTCTTCCTCCCTCCTCATCTTCAATCTCACGCGCTCCACCACCTCCCCCTTCGCCATCCTTAATCCTAGTCCCTTTCTTCTTCACCGTCAACTTCCCTACCATCATCAATACCATCTAACTGGCCTCTCTACATCATCACTTTCTTAGACCACCACCACCATCATCACTGACCTCTCCCCAAGTTACCCTTTTACATATGGAGAGCACCCCCAACCAAAACTCAAAACCTTTAGCACTAACGGTCACCATATATATATATCTGATTATAATGGGACAGGGGCTCCCAATCTTTTGCCTGGCGACGATAGCTATCGTTTTGGTGGAGCACAACACAACGATCAGCTTCAGATGAAAAGACCAAACCCTACAATCTTAGCATCGACTCCTCTGGTTATCGGCTGTGTTACTAATTCGGTGGACCTCACCAAGAAGGATAAGCAGGCTTATTTGTTTTTTGTTTTTAAGTGATTTTCATAAGAGGGTGGCCTAAGCACCCACCTCTGAAGATGAGAACTACACGGGCGGTAGAGGATCCCACCTCTTGTTTTTGCCCACTGTAAAACACTGTTGTAGTAGTGATCCATCCCAGTCGCCTATCACTGACAAAATTTTTTCTTCTTTGTGCTCCAATTTAATTTAGCTATGAAATTGAGAAAACTATCATTTGAATCTAGCGTGACCAAGACCGATTCCTTCTCAGCAGAAACTCAACCCATAAATTAATTACAGGAGCGCGCAGCCCACGAGGAAATGCAATAAACAATCAGGGATATCGCAGTGCTGATGTCAAGCCATCGCCACCAGGTGACGTCAGGAGAGGCGTTTGGTCGGCGCCAGCCTCTGCCATGGCAGCACCGCGAAAGTTTAAACCGTGCGCATCACTGAAATAGGAAAGGACAGGCCGGTGGAGACGAGGCTCCCTTGGGGCCAGGTCAAAGGCAAGCGGCAAGCCACCGAGTACTAAAAAGAAAAAAAAAAGATATGTAGTACTCTTTCGTTGTTCCTTGTGCTTGCACATAAAACGAAGTCAACTGATAATAATGCTAGGGTTCTCGTGATTCCATGACACACACATGCTGTATAGCTAGCTTAATACTAGCTGTTTTCATATGCTAACTTGGGAGCCTATAAATAGCACCAAATGGCTTACCGTTTGAGCACACACATCTTGCTCTTCATCGTACAGACAAAAACTTCCTCTTAAGCTAGCTAGTTGTGCATCCACACAAAGATCACATAATGGCTTTGCGTGCCTCAGCTCTTAAGGGGGCCGTTGTTGCTGCCATTTGTGTGGCTCTGGTCGGTTGCTGGGTGGGGAAACCAGCAGAAGGGGCGCCAACTTGCGGCTATCATCGTTGCATCTCGCAATGTCCTTCCAAGTGCAATGAGACAGCCGCGCGCTTTTGCCAGAATGCCTTTGCTGTACCGATAATGAAGTGCCGTCAAGGTTGCCGTGAGGGCTGCATTGCCAACTGCCCAAAAGGGGCTACATGTGACTGCACCGAGAGTAAGTGCGGCAGTTACTGCAACGACATGTATACCAATTCGTGCAAATCTAATGTGTTCCCAGGGTGCAAGGACTCATGCCAAAAAGAATGCAAGGGCGAAAAAGTGAATAGCTAAACTCAGGGCTACATGCATGCTCGAATGTATGGGGGTTTGTTATATACTAGTATGCATTTGTGTTGTTGTAGTTTGTTTAATCTTTTCTATTGCATTTGAAACCGGGCATCGTAGGGCACTACCTACGAGCTGAGTGAGGGTCAATAAGTAGGAGTCCAGCATGTTATGGTTTGGGTCCTTTGCTTATTTGTTTTCAGTCGTTATGTAATCTGAGTAATGCATGGCCATCTTTTGCATGTTTTCGTTTGTAATAAACACTCCCATATGGTTTTTCTTCGTGTATATACACTTGATCGCTTGTGTCTGTAAGGAATGGTGCTTGCTAAATCACAAGTGTCCAAATCTATTTCCAAAGAAAACGAGTACGTAGGGTATGAATTAAATAGAAAAAATTCTTTTTATCGGTTCAATATAATGGGTATGGTATGGTGAGGGCACTACCACAGAATCACTGCCGGTTGCCCCAACCCGACAGTGATAGGTAGTAAAAAGATAGAAAATATATGGTTTTCATTAGTGTTCAAACTCGAAACCTCAACATTCACGTTTCCTTGAGCGCACATATCAATTAAGCTACGCGACACATCTAACAGTACATCTTGACGCTATTCCTTTAACCACGGAATTTCAAATCTTATATTATATATTTGACACACAAAACAACCACTAGTACACAAACGATTTTTCTTGACACTATAGATTTATTTTTACAGGTGGTTTTAATTAATAGATGCTAGTGAAAATCAAATGGTGGGCCCAAATTACAAACCGTCACTACAAATCCATTTCTAGTGGCGGTTTTCTTAACAAAACCGCCACTAAAAATCACATATTTATAGTGGCGGCCTGTTAAGCAAACCGCCAGTAAAAATCAGATTTCTACTGGCGGGTACTTGAGAAGACCGCCACTGGAAACTGGAAAAGGTAAACTTCCGCCGTCTCGTCTCACACGCCGAAAAAGTAACTCCCGCTGCCTCGTTTCAAACTATACTACAGTACTCCCTACGTCCCGCGGAGACTGTCGTTGGGGAGTAGTATTCCAGTGTCCACGTTCACTTCATCTGTTAGGAATCTAGACTGACCCTCCATCCACGTTCATCAAGTCTCTGCTGGATGCAGTCAAAAGCTAAAGCGACGGAGACAGCGGGACAGAGGGAGTACTCACGAAGCTCGTTTATTTAGGTGTGGGACCTACCACTACCATTGTTCAGCCTTATCTCTTCCCTGCCTTTATATCGACCATGGCACAGAACAGCCTTATCTCTTCCCAGTCTTATCTCCACAGTTCCGTTCCTTCTCCTTTCTCTAGTCTCTCATCGCTCTCATCCTATGAGCGGCGGCAACCTTGCGACCGACGGCGCCCCTGCGACAGCACGGCCCTGGCGAGTGGCTATGGCAGCCCAAAGCGGCCCCTATGAGACGCGAGCGCGGTCATCCGGCTCGACCCGGGGCAGAGCGTGTAGGTCCCGGCGCCGACGGGGTGGTCCGGCCGGCTATGGGCGCACACGGGCTGCGTGTTCGATGCGGGCGGCATGGGCACGTGCCAGCGCCGGCGACGGCGGCGAGCGCACGGAGTGTGCCAGCGCCGGTGTGACTCCGCCCGCGACGGTGTTCGAGGTCACGCTGGGGAAGGGCACCACGCCGACCTGAACGCCTACGACGTCAGCATCCAGCATCTTCACCTGCCTCCCTCCCTCCGGTAATCTCGCCACGCACACGTATCGCCGATCGGAATCCACACGCATAGAAATGTATTTCCATCTGGTCAACTTTGCTCCGCGATCTCATGCCTGAGAGATGACTGCCAAAAGTTCAGAACACATATCTGTTCGCGCAGGTTGCATGACTCTGACAGCGCCACTCCCCTCGTTTCGCAGCCGGGATCACCAGTGGCAGCAGTGGCTGCAGCGTTGGCGGTGCTGACAGCGCTCATGAGGGGCAGGACCAGGTGCTCAGGCATGGCGGCACCATCTTGTTCATTAAGAGGGCATTAAGTGTGTGTGCTAGTTGTATGGTTGTTCTTAAGATCTAGTTACTCTATTTTATTTGTTCTTTGGATTCCTGACAAAAAAAGACAAGCATCGTGATCTATGAAAATGACTGCTGGGCTAATTTTGGTTGTTGCGTATCTTGTTCTGAGGCTAAATAATATGTTCAAATAAGGCATTAGCATTCAGCATGGATTAGTAAGACGCTCCTTTTTTTATTTGCGAAAAGTATAACACAGGCGGGTGATGTCTAAGGCCGCTAGTAAAAAAAAGATTTGTACCGGCGGCTGACCTAACTCAACCGACTGTAAAAATAAAATTACTACAGGCGGTCCATGTAAGGCTACCGTCAGTGAAAATAAATCAGTACTGGCGGATTTCTATTTTACACCAGTGAAGTTCACGATTTATACTGGCCTCTCGTACTGGCGGACGTTACAAACGCCAGTAAAAATATGCTAGGAACCGTCAGTAGTAGTCTTCTGTGTACTAGTGAACCTCAAATGAAAAGGTTGTTAACAATAAAGTTGTAGTTCTCATCGTTTACTACAACTTTGATGTTGGCTTTGTCTTCATCGAGCTTGTCAATCATGATAAATATTATCCAAGAAATTATATTGATTACATGGACTTGTAAACCATCTAAGATTAAAAGGTTGTCAACTACTAAGTTTTAGATTCCTCTCTCAAATCTACAATTATGATATAATTTTATCTTAATACAATCTCATATGCAAAAGTTATAATCTGTTTTGTGCAAAATAGCTATCATTGTCGATTTAAGCCACGAACCGGCTGTGATAGTCCACCTATTATTGCCGATTCTGTTATCACCGCTGGTTGAAGTTACAAATCGGTAGTGACACTATCAACCAACAATGACGGACATGCAACGCATGTCAGTTCTGTAGTGGGGGAGAGATCGTCTTCGCCAATCTTTACCATCTTTCAATTCCGTCATGACCGACAGCTTTGTGTTATCAACATTTTGAGCTAAAGTCGACAAGATGCTGAATGGCAAGAAGCAAGAATATGATTGCTGCTTTTTTTTTCAGAATCAGACAAAAATTATCCCACTCCTAAAATACCTCGCTGTTTTAGGGGGGTGGTCTCACTATTTATGGAGACACTCAATAAGTTCTAACCTTCAAAAACCAAATAAAAATGCAGGCCACTTAACTCTTCCGCATTTGAAATGAGAACCATTTCTAGAGATGAACCTGTTAAAGTGGCATGTCCCTGTAGACTGGAGCCCAGCCCACTAAAAGGAAGCCATTGCATTGTAAACCCTCGACGCGTACATCAATTACAGAGCACGCAATCCTCAAGGAAACGCAATAAACAATTAGGACGAATCTCTTAAGCTATTTGTAGATCCATACAAAGATCACATAATGGCTATCTGTGTGTTACGATCACAGATAATATTGCACGAAAAAGGGTAGAGAATTGGAGAATCAGAGGTTGGGAATAACAGAATCGATAGCTTGGGAAGGAAGAACAGAGGAGCGGAAGTTGGGGAATTTCATTTGTTTGTTATTCGTTAACCCTGTCTGTTCTCAACTACCATGCTTTATACATGAGCACGGGTTACACAGGCCCTTGGCCCTCACGACACTTGCTGGCACGAAGGCCCATTTGCACGTTCAACCGGCCCACACCATCATTACCCTTTACCCACTCGTAGCGGCCACAGACCCGTCACGGCTGGTCGTGACATTGTCTCCCTCTTGAGACACAGCTTGACCCCAAGCTGGTGATGTAGGAAACCGGCGCCGAATGTCTTGCTCTTCTTCCCATGTTGTCAAACTCGGCGAGATCTTGTCCCACTGAATCTGAAGCTTAGTTACTGAAGAACCACCCTGCGGCACCATCTTCCTCTGAATGACGGCAACAGGAGACAGCTGTTCTGAAGGGTCTGATGGAATTCCGACAATATCCTCATCAACTGGGCACTGCTCAGGAATGTGCTTCTTCAATTGAGAAACATGAATGACATTGTGGATCTTAGCTTGAGGTGGCAGCTCCAACTTATAAGCAACTTGACCAACCTTCTGCAACACACGATAAGGACCATAGTATTTGAACAACAGTTTGTTGTTACCTCTGGGTGCTATTGATGACTGAATGTAGGGCTGTAGTTTCAGAAAAACCATGTCCCCCACTTCAAATGTTCTCTCTGATCTCCGAGTATCAGCCTGAACCTTCATTCTCTGCTGAGCTCGAAGCAAATGTTGCTGAATCACTTGGGTCAACAGATTTCTTTCAGTGAGCCAAGTTTCCAGATCAGGTACAGCACAAGCAGATGGATCAACAATCCCAAAATGTTTGGGCTGGTAACCATATAAGATTTCAAATGGAGTCCTCCCCACAGCCGACTGGAAGGCAGTATTGTACCAATACTCAGCCAATGCAATCCATTTGCTCCAAGACTTGGGACAGGCATGCACTGCACACCTGAGAAAACCATCCACACATTGATTAAGTCGTTCAGTCTGTCCATCAGATTGAGGGTGGTAAGATGAGGTCATCTGTAGTTGGGTGTCAGTGAGCCTAAACAACTCTTGCCAAACTTTAGCTGTAAACACCTTGTCCCTGTCAGTTACTATAGACTGAGGCAACCCATGCAATTTGTAGACATTGTTGAGAAACACCTGAGCCACTTGTAATGCAGAAAAGGGATGTGCTAAGGGTATGAAATGTGCATATTTCGAGAATCTGTCAATGACCACCAGTAACACATCATAAGAATTGGATTTTGGTAGACCCTCAATGAAGTCCATGCTAATAGATTGTCAAGCTTGAGTAGGAATGACCAAAGGTTGGAGAAGCCCTGGAATCCTCACATGTTCAGACTTGGCCTGCTGGCACACTTGACAAGCCTGCACATACTCCACTACTGAAGTTTTCAGTTTAGGCCATGCAAACATAGATTTCACCCTTTGATAAGTAGCAGTAATGCCAGAATGGCCCCCAATTGCACTGCTATGAAGAGCTTGCAGAATATGCCTCTGAGCCAACCTGTTATTTCCCACCCAAATCCTGTTCTTATACTTGATAATGCCATTCATCAAACTGAATCCAGTATTATTGGTTGGCTGCAGACTAAGCTCTGTCAACTTGCCTTTAGTTTCAGGGTCATCCAAGTACCCATCCTGTAACACTTGTAGCCAACTAGGCTGACTGGAAGATACTGCACATACTTCCATATCCTGACTGGAGTGTCTAGATAAAGCATCAGCAGCAGCATTGGTCTTTCCTTGTTTATACTGAATTTTGAACTTCAAGTCCATTAACTTGAGCAATGCTTTTTGTTGTAATTTAGTAGTGACCCTTTGATCAGTGAGGAATAACAGACTTCTATGATCAGTTTTCAAGATGAATTCCTGATGTTGGATATAGGGTCTCCACTTGTCAACAGCTAACAATACTGCCATGCACTCTTTTTCATAAGTTGAAAGCCCTTTATTCCTTTCACCAAATGCCTTGCTCAAGTAAGAAATGGGATGTCCCTCTTGCATGAGCACAGCTCCCATGCCCAGATCACTAGCATCAGTTTCTATGATGAAAGGCTTGGTGAAATCTGGTAATGCCAAAACTGGAGCTTGTACCAGTGCTTGTTTGAGTGTCTCAAAAGACTGCTGATGCAACTGAGTCCACTGATACTTTTCATTCTTTTTGAGCAACTGGGTCAAGGGTCTGCTGATGACTCCATATTCTTTGATGAACCTCCTATAATAACCTGTAAGCCCCAGAAAGCCTCTGAGTTGCTTCAATGTTTTGGGAATAGGCCAAGCAGCTACTGCAGAGATTTTGGAAGGTTCTGTGGCCACTCCAGCTCCAGAAATCATATGACCCAAATACTCCAACTGAGATTTTGCAACTTCACATTTTGATGCCTTAACAAAGAACTGATTGTCTTGTAGCACCTTTAGCACTGTCTGTAAGTGAATCACATGCTCTTCAAGTGTCCTGCTGTAAATGAGAATATCATCCATGAACACTAATACAAAGATTCTCAAATATGGTTCAAACATTCTGTTCATTATGCTCTGAAATGTGGCTGGGGCATTGGTCAATCCAAATGGCATGACCATGAATTCATACAAGCCCTGATGAGTTTTGAATGTTGTTTTGAACTCATCCACACATGCCAACCTTATTTGATGATAGCCAGACTTTAGGTCTAGTTTAGTGAACCAGTGGGCTCCAGACAACTCATCTAATAACTCATCCACTATTGGCAAAGGGTGCTTATCTTTGACTGTGATAGCATTTAGATGTCTATAGTCAACACAAAACCTCCATGTACCATCCTTTTTCTTGACCAGCAATACTGGAGACCCAAAAGGACTAGAGCTGTGAGAAATTACACCAGTTTTCAACATCTCCTTGATCTGCTTCTCAATTTCAGATTTCTGCTGAGGAGAGTATCTATATGGTCTGACATTCACAGGCTTAGCACCAGGTAGTAAGGGAATCTGGTGGTCAAACTGTTTGACAGGTGGTAACTGAGTTGGTTCCTGGAATACTGAACTGTACTGTTGTAGTACAGACTGAATTTCAGTTGGTAATTGAGTCATGTCCAGCTCTCTTGGTACATTCTGACTTTCTGAAGAGATCACTCCTGTAAGTACTTGCACACATTGCATTAATCCATTCCTTCTTATCAAGCCTTTGAGCTTGCTAGATGTTATCTTTGTACACCCTGCCTTGTCAGCCTCTAGACCGTGCAGCTGTATTTGTTTGCCCTCATGAGGGAATCTCATCAATCTCTGCACCCAATGAATCCAGGTTGGGCTATGATCCCCCAACCAGTCAGCACCTAGAACAAGATCAAAATTCTTCAAGGGTAATACTCTAGCAGAATAACTGAATGTGTGACCCTGCATAAGCCAAGTGAACTGAGGCACACATCTGTCTGATATCATTGGAGATCCATCAGCAGTAGCATAAGTCAGTATTTGACAGGATTGAGTGGGAATTGCACAAGTAGAAACCAACTGTTGACTGATGAATGTTCCCACACTTCTTGAATCCAACAGCACCAAGATCTCCTGTTTCCCAAACAGACCTTTGAATCTTAATGTCTGTCTTTTCATCTGTGTTTTGGGCATATCTGACAATGCCATAACAGCCTCCTCTACTAACTCAGGTTCAGACTCATCACTATCATCAGGATCCAACTGCAAAACAGCCATGAACTCCTGAATCACATTCAAGGACACTTGAGTAGGACACTTGTGATTTCTTCCTGTCCATTTCTCTCCACAAACAAAGCATAACCCCTTTTCCTTCCTCTGGGCTTTCAGAGCTGACCAGGAAGTGTCAACAGATGCTTTGTCTTTATGGCTGGACTCTCCCTTCTCATTTGGCTTGGATTTGTCATGTGCCCCAGTGAATCTGAAATGTGACTTTGATGATTCTCTGTGTTCAGACTTGAGGTTAGGCTTGGGCTTTGCAGATTCTAATTCAGCTTCCTGCAACAGAGCTAAAGAACTGGCCACTTGCAGATTTTGTGGTCGATGCAAAGCAATTGGAGCTCTAATCTCCTCTCTGAGCCCTGTCAGAAATCTGTTAACAAAGTACACATCATCATATCCGGGATTGTACAGCAAAATCCCATGGGCCAACTGCTGAAATCTCGTCAGATAGTCCTCAACTGAATCTGTCTGCTTGAGATTTTCTAATTGCTTCATCTGCAAAGGATACTGGTCTTTGTCAAACTGAGCAGTGACTGCCATATGCAACTGTGTCCAGGTCTGGAAGCGAGAGCGTAACTGCGCGGCTTGTAACCATGTCGCCGCTTGACCCACAAAATTGAGCGCTGCAAATTTGGGCTTCAACTGCTCGCTGACACCATAAATCTCGAAATACAGCTCACAATGCTCACGCCAAAGCCTCGGGTTGACGCCGTCGAATTTTGGGAAATCCATTTTAGGCACAAAGACCGAACGAGAAGTGTGAGAACCGAAACCAGCACCAAACATCGATTCAAATGCATGAGGAGGGGGATTTGGTTGCATACCCATCGAAGTAAACGGCGGAGGGGGTCCAAGGATTCCACCTCCGCCCGCGCTGTGCCCACTCGGCCGCTCCTCGGAGGAAGCAAATGCGCGCTCCCCCGAACCTGGAGCCGTGGTGTTGGGGTCGACACCCATCCACCCGATTGGAGGTTGCGGCGGCGGTGGTGGAGCCGGTCGAGTCTCCAACGCCGAGATGCGAGTCGCGGTGGTCGACGACTGGGCGAGCAGCGTACCCAGCGACGCATCCGTTGTCGTCCTCCATGCTTCGAAGTTGTTGAGCTTGTCCATCATCTGAGACATCATGAGGTTGAGTCCCTTGAACTCGGACGCAAGGTCTTCGACATGCTGCGCCATCTTCGCTTGGATCGAGGTCGACTTCTTCGACGGCGCCAGCTTCCTCCCCAACCAGCAATCGCTCGATCGTCACCGACCCAATCAACATAGACCGGACCTACGAAATCACGCGTTCCTCACCGTGATGAGGAACGGCGACCTGCCGCTGCGGATTACGATCGTGATCCAGGTAATTTCACGAGCGATGTTGCAACGAATTTGGGAAAAAAAATTTCGGCACCGGAATCGAGTGGCTCTGGATACCAAATGTTACGATCACAGATAATATTGCACGAAAAAGGGTAGAGAATTGGAGAATCAGAGGTTGGGAATAACAGAATCGATAGCTTGGGAAGGAAGAACAGAGGAGCGGAAGTTGGGGAATTTCATTTGTTTGTTATTCGTTAACCCCATGCATTTCTCAACTACCATGCTTTATACATGAGCACGGGTTACACAGGCCCTTGGCCCTCACGACACTTGCTGGCACGAAGGCCCATTTGCACGTTCAACCGGCCCACACCATCATTACCCTTTACCCACTCGTAGCGGCCACAGGCCCGTCACGGCTGGTCGTGACACTGTGCCTCTTCTGCTCTTCACAAGGGAGCCCTTATCGCCGCCATTTGTGTGGTTCTAGTCGTAAGCTAGGTGGGGGAACCAACATGAGGGTCACTGGGCCGCCATCATCCGTTGCCGCCCTCGGCAAGCTCTCTATGCGCGGCAGGTAGGGTGGATGGGCTCAGGCGGCGACGGAGGAGGTGGCGGCGGCGGGCTAGGCGGCGGCGCCCTAGGTTGGGTGGGGGGGCGGCGGCCCGGCGGGTGTGTGGGGACAGGGAGAGAGAGGCGGTGGCGGCGGCAAAGAGGAGACATAAGAAAACTTTCGCCTAATACGTACTTTCTTGATTGATCCGTTCAATGCTTCTAATATTTATAGTCCCGATTGGACATGGCCTATAAGCAAGGTGGAAGAGTCCTCATCGAACACAAACTCACTCTTTCCCGAATCAATCTACTAATTGCCATCTATTAATAATTATTCCTAAAATGATAAATACTAAAAAGGTAACTTGGCAGAGACGTACAAACTTATCACAAAAGTCCTGACCTTGAGAATAGAGCCCATAGCTGAAAAAGTTATTCATCATGCTCAAACAGCCTTCCTCAAAGGGCGTAACATTCTGACAGGCATTATGTGTCTGCATGAAATTCTACATGAGACCAAAAGAAGGAAAGAAATTGGGATAATCCTGAAATTAGATTTTGAAAAAGCATATGATAAGGTGAACTGAAATTTTTTGTTTGAGTACATGGAGATGAGGGGCTTTGCCCAACAATGGAAAGTTTGGATGCAACAAGTGGTGATGGGAGGAACTGTGAGTATTAAGATGAATGACAAAATAGGTTCTTATATCAAAAGCTATAAGGGTGTAAGGTAGGGGATCCTCTCCCCCCATCCTTTTCAACTTTGTTTGGCGATTGTCGACTAGAATGGTCCATTCTCGCACAAGAGAAAAAATTGATTCTTGGACTGATTGATCACATTATTCCCAATGAAGTTGCTATACTACAATATGCAGATGACACTGTCATTTTCTTAAAACATGATTTAGAAGGAGCTAGAAATATGAAACTTCTTCTATACCTATATGAAACAATGGCTGGACTCAAAATCAATTTTAATAAGAGTGAAGTGATAGTAATCAATGATGATGATAATTGGACCCATGTTTATGCTGACTTATTCAACTGTCAAGTTGGTTACCTTCCAATGAAATACTTAGGAGTGCCGGTCAGCTCCAGCAGGCTGCACCTCAGTGATTGGGACCCACTTGTTGACAAAAGCAACAAAAAACTTGATGTATGGAAGGGAGGAACAATGTCAATAGCTGGAAGATCCACATTGATTTGCTCCTCCCTCAACAATTCTTCTCTATACCAAATGTCTGTATATTTGACCCCAAAGACAATTATAAAAAAGAATTGATAAAATCGGAAGATCTTTCTTTTGGCAAGGAGGTGGCACAAAGAGAAAATATCATTTAGTAAGATGGCCAATAATTTGTAAGAGTAAGAAAAAGGGTGGTCTTGGGATAAAAGACATTATGAAAATGAACATTAGCCTCTTGGTCAAATGGTGGTGGAAGCTGGAAGTGGAAGAGAGTTTGTGGCAACAAATTGTTAGAAACAAATATCTCAAAAACAAATCAATTTTTGCAGTGTCTCACAAAAATTCTGACTCACCAATATGGGCTGATTTGCTAAAAATCAAAGACCTGTATATTCAGGGAAGAGGGATCAGAATCAAGAATGGTAAAGGAGTTAGATTCTGGTATGACCCATGGCTGTATGATAAACCCTTATTCAAGATAGCTCCTGTCCTTTTTCTGTTAAATAAGCAAAAGGATGCCATGGTAGCCGATATTAAAACTGAAAGGTACAATTATCTTTTTCCGGATGGTTAACTGATGAATTGCAAACATGTCTTGAGCTGATTCTTGAGGATGTAAGGTCTTTTACACTTCGAGGAGGAAAATGATGAGGTTTTCTCGAACTTGAGCAAAACTAAGAAATACACAAAGCAAAATCTTTGTATGATGCTATGACTAGTAGTGAACAGGGCTCCAGTTTTAGGCACATCTGGAAAGGGAAAGTACCACGTAAAATAAAAATTTTCATGTGGCTTCTAGCCAATAATGCCTTGTTAACTAGAGATAATCTCACAAAAACGAAAATGGAAAGGGGACACCAAGTGTGTGTTCTGTGATCGGGAGGAAAACATTGATCATCTATTCTTCACTTGTCCAACCAAGAAATCGATTTGGATAGTAGTTGCTAAATGTCTTGGGGCTAATAATATTCCTTCCTCACCGGATCGGTGTTGGATCCGGTGTGAACATTGGTTTAGTGAAGGGAAAAGATTTCATATGTAGGGGATATCAGCTCTTTGTTGGGCTATTTGGAAAGCACGAAATAAAGCATGCTTTGATGCAGTGATAATAAAAAACCCCATTGAGGTGATTTGTCATGCAAATGCGCTAATGAGATTCCGGACAGTCTTTATGCGAGAAGTGGACAGGAGATGCTCATCAATGGGGTCAACACCATGCTCAGAGTGGCGGCTGATCTACTGATCCCCAAAATTGCACCTACAGAGCTCAAGCGCATCAGACCTGATGACCCCTCCAACTCGGGAAGCTGAAGTTGAAGGCCATCCTTTCTCAAGTAGACGTCAATATGTCTTGCTAGATAGCTCGTTTCTGCTTTTGTTGCCCGATGGCTTTAGCGTAATGTTCGAAGTTCTGTTTTTTATCCGGTTGGGTAGTTGATATAGCTGCTAGCCGTTATCATCGATGGTGGATGCGTAGTCGGTTCTTTCTCCTATGACTGTCTCTATCTTAAACTCTTACCAAACTCTTGTATTTCCGTTTGTCGTGAAATGGAAATGGGAAGATCCCGTTTGGAAAAAAAACTTGGCGGAGACGTAAAAGAAAGGTGGTATGGTCGGCAGTGGTGGTGGCCGCGGGGCAGCCGCGCCTAGGCATGTGCACCCGCTCCCTCCCTCTGCCCTAGGGGCCCAGCAGGGGTGCTACAAGAGATGGGGCCTTCTATGACCATTATAGGCTTATTTCTAGCCATAGAAGGCTAGTTATTAAAGACATTCTGTGACCATTTTTGTGAAATTTTTTGATCTGTGACCATTTTTGTGATAATTTGTGGCAGTTACAATGGTCACAGATAAAAAATTTTCACAAAAATGGTCACAGACGGTCTTTAATGACTAGCCTTCTATGGCTAGAGATAAGCTTATAGTGGTCATAGAAGGCCTCATCTCTTGTAATCGCAGCGGCACCCTCCTCTTGGGCCTCTCCAGGCCCGTTCTTGGCAGTGGCAGCCACCGTCCGTGTTGGACGTGTGATAGAATTCCTCTGCTTTGATTAGCGCATCCTTACGCTGAAGATTGGTCCACTCGGTGACGCCGTCTGGCGAACGACTAGGTGCCCAGCTTTGCTCAAGCAAATGAATCAGGATGTGGCCCAGAGTGTAACTGTCGTTGTCATTGGAGTTGGCAGGGAACAAGAAACAGTAGTCGAAGGCACCGATTTGTCCATGAATGTAGTGGCTGAAGGGACTAAAATCCCCTATTTTATCATCATTGTCTGCTTGGAACAATATACCTGACAGTATACCTAAAAGATGTAGTGTATGCATAGCTTTAGGAGGTCGTGGGAACTCATATACCTGGCCTATATCCAATTGTCCTCTAATGCGGCGATAGATTGCCATCGGAATCATAGTTGGCGGAGAGGTGTAAAACTGTTGCAGGTTGCCGAAGAGGAGATCCCCGAAGTATAGTCGCCTGTTGACAGTAGTAGGCTGTCATCCACTCTTTGGCCAACACAAAGGCCATCAACGTGGATGAACTGTTGGGCATTGTCATCGAAGCAAACGGCTGTGGCAGAAGGTAGCTTGTGCCTTGGCCACTCTTGGAACAGGAGGATGCTAGAGGGGAAGGCCTGTGTCATCGTTGTCGAAGATGCCATGTGAAGCCTAACCGCTAGAAGTTGGGGAGATGTTGGACCAAGCTTCCAACAAATTCTAGAGGAGTGGTGATGTTGCAGGTATGTAGTAGCGGATGATACCGTGACGTAGCGACCATGCTGGCGCCGCAGCGTGAGTCTCGATGGTTGTGGAGATAACCTTTAGCTCGCGCTCGTCGGTGGCAGCTAGATGAAGCTACACAAGTAATCTGGTGTCGATGTCGGCGCTGAGGTTAGCGACGTGGAGCGCCGATAGTGCGAGCAGAATAGGGCACATGTCCTCGCTCGAGTCCAACGAGGATGAGTTGTTGTTGTTGTCGATGTTGTTGCTAACATCTGCAGCATAGTTGGTGTCATCGTGCACCATGTCATTGACGTCGTCAGTAGTAGCATCGTCGCTGGGCGTTGCTATTGTCGTGGTAGGATGGGAGGTCAACGTCATGACCTCCTGCTTGACCCTTATGTTTGTGCTGCTGGATGTTGTTGTTCATGTTCCCATGTCCACCAAGTAGCTTCCTCCATCGATTTTGGCTGAAGTTTATCGATGGTTGCTCATAGTGTCGATGACAGCCTTGCAACGAAGAGGTGTATATTGACAGTCCTTAACACCTCTTTTCACCGTCAACATTTCCCTAGACACTTGGCAATTTATAGTCTAAATAAATCATTGCATTTGATTTGAATTCACATGGTTCCACATGTATATGCAAATTCTATTTGAATGCAGGAGATATCTCAAATCAAGCAAGAATGGCCAAAACATAAGCATGGAAGGGAGTATGAAGTGGTAGGAGGGCAGGTGGCCAACTTGACATGTCCTGGCCCCTCCATGTCATGTATCCACGTGAGAAGCAAGGAAACACACTCAGGAGTGTTCCCCACCGATGGATAGTGTCTGTTTGATCCAAGGGACGACATGGAGCTCTCTTGGATTGCTCAGCCTACCGTCATACCCTCCGGGAGCTACAACCGCCATCCAACCGCCTTTGGACAGCCTCCTATCGACATACCTACTACTCCACTGACTTAGGGAGCCATCCATCATCATAGGATGGAGAGACAGTGGAATGGAGGTTCGGTCGACCCCCTAGGTCGGCCGACCTCCCCCCAGCGCCAAACCGCCTCACATTCACCTACAAGCACCACTGCCTCCTTGAGCCTATAAAAGGCACTGCTCGATGCACTGAAGGAGGAGACACTCTTTAAGCCTTCAAGCATTAGTCTTCCAAGCAGCGAAGCTTTGCAGTAGCATAGAATTAGTAGTTAGCTTGTAGTCGGAGAGTAGAGAGGAGCTCCTAGGAGTCCAGGAGAGTCTTTTGGTCAGGTATGGCTTCTCCCTCCTTTGTAATCTTCAGCAATTACTTTCTTTAGTACTTTACTGTGCGTGGTACTTGAAGTAATATAGATGTGCTTAGTTCAAGTCCTGTTCTTACTGTGTTCATCATTAGTGAGCTTGGAATCTTGTGCTTAGTGTTTGCAACCATATTTATCTTAGTGTTTAGTTTGATCCTCTTTAGTATTTTTTCTATTGTCTGATTAAGGTATCTTAGTCCCATTTTATCGGAGCTCAGATTGAGACAATGAGTCATAGGTTAAGTGTGGTACTTAGGCTATTACTTACCTTTAGGTACGGCTAGATCCCTGAGTAGTTGTGATAATTGGTAGGTGGTGACAGCCCTGTCCTTCCTCTATAGCCCACCTCGCTGGTCCTAGTTCTTGAATCGTAAGGCATCGAGGTGTATAGTGTTAGGTTAGATCCGACACTTGCATGCCTCTGATACTAAGGATCATCTTGCTAGCATTAGTTAGCTTAGTTTTCTTATAGATTACCTTAGCTACTCTTATACTCAGCTACACTACACTTCTAGTTACTCTTAGCTTGAGTGTCGGTTATCCTTAGATGTAGTTTAGTTGTTATCTTAGTTTAGTCTTACTCTACACTTTCGTTAGCTACATACCTTTGCTAAGCCTGTCTAGCCACATCAACCAACATGCTATTCCACCTTTCTTTTGGGGAAATATAAATTAATACTTGGTACTCACCAAGGAAGTGCTACACAATAGTTCTGTGCGCTTGCAAAATCCCTGTTATGTTAGTGAGGTTAAGAAATACCAATAGTGTACGTGGTCGAACTCACTGGTGAAGCTGGAGCGTGGTATGTATGCTGTGAAGGAGTCGATGTAGTCATCCACAGTGCTTGTCTATCGAGGTGGCACCTGGGCGTCAGTGGCCATGAGTTGGCCAAACTCGTGTTGAAGGAGTCATGCATGTATTTCCCAATCTCGGATCGGTGCAGCCGATGTTGTCTTCATGAACCAGAGATATGCAACACCTATCAGATGAAGGCTGCATATGGTACCTATTGTTCTTCAGGCATGCTGTAGAGTTTGAAGAGGAGTTGCATCCTGTATAGCCATGGCAGTGGATCCGTAGTGCTGTCGAATGTCAGCGTCAATATTTCGACCATGTACCGAGGTTGCCACAGTGGGGTGTCCCCATGGCGCCTAGTGATGGAGGCACCGGTGAGTGTTTGCGACCTTCTTGACATTGGCTGGTGACGAGGACGAATTAGGCTCATCCAGCTTCCTCTAGAGGAGCGAACAGCTGGCGTTCCACATGATCTGCGAGGGCGTCGATTGTGTTGACAAAGACAGTTTGGGCCATGGCGATCAGGTGAGGAACGCTTTGTGGGGCGTGCTTATGCTTGATGTCGTTGCCGGTGATGACGTTGGTTGGGCTTGTGGCAGACCAACGACGTTGTGGCCCCCAAGGGGGCGGCCATGCTCCACCACGCCCCTAGTGGTGGCAGAGGTAGTGCCCTGCGAAGCTTCGACAGTGATGTCGCAGTTGATCGGCGTCAGTTGTAGATTGGTGCAGCTGGAGTGACAGTGATGGGGGCGCCCCTGGCAGCATATCTTTGCTCCATGGCACGCATGCGAACATCGACATCATCGAGGCGGAGACGCATCCGGTCGACATAGGCATTGAAGGCAGTGGTGAAGCCTTGGAGAAGCTACTTGAGATCGGTGAATTTGGCCATGACAGCGGTGTGGAGATCGATCTGGTCTCGCGATACCAACTGTAACAGCGCGGTGGGTAGGTGGATGGGATATGGTGGTGACAAATGAGGAGGCAAAGAATGCCCTAGGGTGGGGTGGGGGCAGCAAAGACCGGCAGGGGCGGCGGTGGGCTAGTGGCGTGCAAAGCATGGGGATGGGGGGGGGGAGAGAGAGAGAGAGGCGGCGACAACAGAGAGGAGAGGTAAGAGAGCTTTCGCCTAATACTTTCTTGATTGATCCGTTACAATGCTCCTAATATTTATAGTCCTAATTGGACTTAGCCTACAAGCAAGGTGGTAGAGTCCTTATCGAACACGAACTGCTCCCTTCCCGAATCAATCTACTCATTTCTATCTATTAATAATTATTCCTAAAATGATAAATACTAAAAAGGTAACTTGGTGGAGATGTAAAAGGAAGGCGGCATGGTCGGCGGCAGCGGGGCAGCCGCGCCTAGGCATGCGGCCTCCCCCTCCCTCTACCCTAGGGCTCGCGGGGTCCAACACGGGCGGTGGCGCCCTATGGGCCTCTTCGGGCCCGTTCTCGGCAGCGGTGGTCACCATCCGTGTTGGACGAGTGACATGCTTCCTCGCCACCAATCGTGTCATCCCCAACCAGCCCACGCAGCTCCACCCGACCACTTTCTGACCTCGCCGACATCGTCCTCACAACCGCCCCCAACCCTGCCACTACCCCAAGCTTCCACCACCAGCGGCCGGTAGCTCCTGCTGCCTCATTGCATCACAAAGCTCCCGCCTCTACCCCCCCCCCCCACACCTGCCCTTCGATTCCGCCCTCCGCAAATAAATCAGGGCACCGCTGTGCTCAACCGCAGCCCCCTAGCACCAACAATGCCATGCCCAACCAGTGACACATAGGCACTCAAATGATTAGCTTCCAACGCATGACCGGGCTTTGTTTCGCTCGCCTTCTCTTCCTCCCTCCTCATCTTCAACCTCATGTGCTCCAACACCGCCCCCTTTGCCATCGCACTTCTTAATCCCAGTCCCATTCTTTTCTTCACCATCAACTTCCCTGCCATCATCAGTACCGCCTAACCGGCCTCTCCACATAGACCCTTTCTTAGACCGCCACCACCATCATTGCAGACCTCCCAATATACCCTTTTACATCAGGAGAGCAGCAAACCCCCAACCAAATCTCCAAATCTTTAGCACTAACGGTTGGCATATCTGATCATCCTGATGGGACTGGGATTCCAAACTTTCGTCAGATGACGATAACTATCATTTTAGTGGAGCACGATACATCTATCGTTATAGATGAAAAACCTAATCCTGCAATCTTAGCACCATAGCTCCTCTAGTTATAAACCGTGTCACTAATCTGATTGAAGCGGGCTTATTTGTTTTTTTTTGTTTTGAAGTACCCCGCCTCTGGAGATGAGAACTACAAAGGCAGTAGAGGATCCCACCTCTTGTTTTTGCCCACCGTAAAACACAGCTATTTTATTGATCCATCCCAGTCGTCTATCACTGACGAAATTTTCTTCTTTCTGTTCGAATTAAATTTAACTATCAAATTGAGTAAACTATCATTCGAATCTAGCCTAACCAAGACATTAGAAAAAAAAACCTTGCAGCTGAGAAGATTCCTTCTCAGAAACTCGATCAACGCATAAATTATTACAGGAGCCTGCAGCCCACGAGGAAATAAAATAAACAATCAGGGTTCTCGCAGTGCTGAGGCTGTCCGCACTCTTTATCCTCTATATTCATCCTCTAAAAGAAATATTCTATCCTGGTCATTGAGATTCTTTACTCTATACTAATTTCTCCCGCACCCATCCATACTCTATATCACCTTCTATCCACTGTGGGACCCATTTGTCAGTTTTTTAATAATAAAACACCCACCAGCCACCACCATTCTGTGCAATTGCTCAGAGGGAGAGAGGAGAGAGAGGCCGCGCAGGAGTCGGCTCAGGCGCGAGGGCAGATGCTGACGGCGGTGAGGCGGAGAAGCTTAACGGCGGCGGCGTAGGCGGATCCCGACGGCCGTGGGCAAGCTCGTGCCTCCCATCTCGCGCCGGCGGCACGCACGAGGCGTGCGTGGAGGCTCCGGCGAAGCGAAGCGCGCAAGGCACGCGGCGCCTCCTCTGCTTCCACGTGGCTGCCGATGAAGGAGCCAGCGCTACGCAGCAGCGGCGGGCAAGCGCGACGGGGAAGGAGCTAGCTCGAGGCGAAGCTCGGCCTTTCGCCATGGCGGCGCGGGCGAAGCTCGGTCCATCGGGCGGGCTTCCTCGCCCAGCGCATGGAGGAGCCGCCAGCGCGAGGACCGGAGTGTGCGCCAGCAGGCAGCCGCCGCGACCTGAGCAGGAGCCTCGCCTCTAGCGCCGTGGAGAGGAGCGAGGCAACAGTGAAGACAGAGCCGCCCTCGCGAGCGTCCGAGGGCCAGGCCGAGGCAGGGTGGTTGCGAGGTGGGGCTGCGCGAAGCGTTTAGCGGACTCCCGCTACCGCCTGGGAATCTGGCTGACAGGAGCGGCGTCCGCTAGGATAGCGGGCGCTCCCAGTATCAAGGCTGCGGCTCCCCGTCCGCTATGTGCGTACTGTAGGGATGCATAGCGGGAGGCGGTGCAGATAGCCTGATGTCAAGTCATCGCCACCAGGTGACGTTGGGAGGGCCCTGTGGTCAGCGCCGGCCTCACCATGCTTGCCAGCACGGCGACTCCATCAACTCAACAGAGGGGGGGGTGGGGGGGGGTGGGGGTGACCTCTGAGGAGAGTGCATCACTGAACCAGGACCAAATCAGCCGGGATAGGAAAGGACGGACCGGTGAAAACGAGGCTCCCGTCTGGCCCGGTGAAAGGCAAGCAAGCCACCGACAGTCAGATTCAGTACAATAAAAAAAATAGATACCCATACCTAGTACTCTTTCCTTGGTCCTTGTGCTTGCACAAAAAACGAAGTCAATTGATAATAATGCTAGGGTTCTCGATCGTGAGTCCGTGACACGTGCTGTAGCTGGCTTAAGCTGTTTTCATATGCTAACTTGGGAGCCTATAAATAGCACGAAATGGCTTACCGTTTGAGCACACACATCTTGCAGTGCTTCATACAGAAAGTAGCTAGTTGTGCATCCACACAAAGATCACATATAAAATGGCTTTGCGTGCCTCTGCTCTTAAGGGGTCCGTCGTTGTTGCTGCCATTTGTGTGGCTCTGGTTGTGTGCTGGATGGGGGAACCAGCAGAAGGGGCGCCAACGCCAACTTGCCCCTATCATCGTTGCATCGAGCAATGTCCTTCAAAGTGCAGCAAGAAAGCCGCGAGCTCTTGCCAGGGTGTCGGTGGTTCGGATGTATCAAAGTGCAAGTTCAATTGCGCTCTGGGGCGCTGCAATGATGACAAATGCAGGAGTGCATGCGATGATTACTGCAACACCAGTTTTCAAAGCCCTACATACAGTATGTGCCTATCTGCTGAGTTACAAGTGTGCAAGGTCTCATGCGAAAAGGAATGTAAGGGCGAAAAAGTGAACAGCTAAACTCCGGTGTTATCGAGTACGTGGCTACATGCAATGCTCGAATGGATGTGGGTTTAGTCATATGCATTTGTGTTTGTATTTATTTAATCTTTTGTACTGCGTAGCTTATTGCACCTTTGTATACTGCAGCATCCATGTTATGGTTTGGGTCCTTTGCTTATTGTTTTCAGTCGTTAGCATGTAATCTGAATAAATAATGCGTGGCCATGTCGAGTCAAAGCCGAGGCGCGCAACTGCCCGAATGCAAGTCATTATATGTTTTGCATGTTTTTCTTTGGAATATAAACTCCTATCTATGGTTTTTCTTCGTGTATATCGACATGCATCGCTTATGTGTCTAAGGAAGAAAATGAGTAGGTAGGGTATGAATTAAATAGAAAATTCTTTTTACCCGTTTTAAATATAAATGGATATGGTATGGTGAGAGCACTACCACAGAATCACTACCGGTTTCCCCAACCCAGTAGTGACAGGTGATAAAAAATTTGTTTTTATTAGTTGGGATTCAAACATGAGACCTCAATTCACGTTTCCTCGAGTGCACATACCAATTAAGCTACATGACACATCTAGCTATACATCCGACGCTATTCTTTGAACTACACATTTTTTGAATCTTATATAGTAGTAATTTGACACTCAAAACAATCTCAAATGAAAAAAATGTTAACAGTAAGTTGTAGATCTCGTCAAGTACTGCAACTTTGATATTAACTTTATCTTCATCGACATTGTTACTCATGACAAATATTATCCGAGAATTTATATTGAATATTTGGACTTGCAAACCATCTAAAATTAAAAAGTTATCAACTATAAACTTTTGGATCTGTTTAAAATCTACAATTTTGATACAATTTTATCTTAATACGTTTTTATACCAAAAAAAGTTATAATTTTTTTGTGCAAAGTCAGTTTAAGCCCCCAAAGCGGCAGTGATAATGCTATCACTGGTGGTTGAAACCACAAATCGATAGTGACAACATTCTATCACTATCGATTCTAACACAGCTGACAAAGATAGACCCGCAATGCATGTCAGTTCTCTAGTGGTGGGAATTTTTGCGCAGTCTTTACTGCCTTTCAATTCCGTCACAACCGATAGTTTTGCGTTATCGATTTTTCGAGCTAAAATCGACAAGACGCTGAATGACAGGAAGCAAGAATATGATTGTAAAAGACCGTTTCTTTTATTTCAAGAGACAGGTAAAAAGTATCCCACTCCTAAAATACCTCGCTATTTTTATGGCCGGGGGCTCAAACTGTTATACGGAGACACTCAATAAGTATTCTCACGTCCAAAAATCAAATAAAAATGCAGGCCACTTAAGAGTTCTGCATTTGAAATGAGGACCAATTTCTAGATGGATAGCCTACCTCTGTAAATTGGAGCCCAGTCTAGGGAGTCATTCTTTTTCTAAATTTTTCACCTATCACATCGAATATTTAGACATATGTATGAAATATTAAATATAAATTAAAAAATAATTAATTGTATAGATTGCGATAACTTTACAAGACCGAGACGAATTTTTTAAGCCTAATTAGTCCACGATTTGACAATGTGGTGCTATAGTAAACATTTGCTACGAATTAATTATGCTTAAAAAATTCGTGTCACGGTTTCCTCACAAATTCTGTAATTTATTTTTTTTATTAATCTACATTTAATACTTCAAATATGTGCTGACATTTTCGATGCGACATGCCAAAACTTTTTCACCTCTAGATCAAACACGTTGAAGCCATCGCATCGTTAACCCTCAACACATTCATCAATTACAGGAGCACGCAGCCCTCGAGAAAATGTAATAAACAATCACGAATCTCGCGATGCTGATGTCAAGCCACGGGCACCAGGTGACGTTGTTGGGTTGGGAGGGGCCTGCCGTCGGCGCCGATCTTGCCATGGCAACTCTGCTAAAAGGATATGCCTCCTCGAGTTATTATTCCTTTTTTTTCTTAAAAAAATCTTTTCTTTTGTGTTTTATCAGAACATCGACTTTTGTGGCGCATGGCAGAACATGTGCCAGACTATCTCTAACGGTCCTAGACAGACAAAATATGACTGCAAGAATGTGCACTCTCTGCCCATCATGTGTCGAATCTGGGACTCATGGTTAAAATGCCAAATACACGGTCCACTGATCACCTAAAGGCAAATGCTCTCTCTCTGTCACGTGTTATGTGTCATATATGGTATTCGTGTTAGTTAAATTTTTTCTAAATTTAACTATATTTATATCTCTAAATAAAATTATTACAAAAATAGATTCAACGATCTATCTAATTATGCTAATAGTGTACCAGAAAAAATTATATTTTTTATATATTTAGTTAAAGTTAAGTACATTTGACTTGAGAAGTGAGAACGACAGAGATAAAAAGGGACGGAGAAAGTACTTTCCTATTATTTTTTTTTTTAAAAAGAACTTTCTTGATCTCTACAAAGCGGCAAAACTAACCTTTGATCCTAGTCTTACTATGAAACAGTAGCAAGACAAAAGCCAACGATTCACGAGGTAGCTTGGGATGAGCTTGCAGAGTCAGCATTTGGCTGTTGATCACGTTACCAGCTTCTGTTTCGTTGATTGTCCATCCACTCCAAGTCTCCAACCATGTAGATTAAGCAGTCAGATGACATTCATGTTTCATTAAAACTCCAAAAATAGAAGGATTCAACAAGGCAAAAGGTTCTTCAATATCACAGGAAGAGCGCTCCACGATAAACTGGACAAAACAACAAAGGCAATATAAGTACTTCTACAGCATGTTTCTGATAATCTATGAAGTCATAATAACTCATCTAAAAACTAAAAGCATGGCATCTCAAGTTCAACAGCATGGCATCGGCTGCAAGGCTCCACAACATGTAACTTTACTGTGGAGGGAACTTTAGGCTCGATGTATGTCCTGATTGCCATGAGTGCTCTTTTATCTTCTCTGAGAACATCAATGGGTACTGAGGAGCACTTGATACGTTCATGCTCGGGCACATGACACCTAAAAGTACTCTGATATGTCTCCAATGTAAGGCACTGAAGGGAGGTTATATGCTCAACAACATGGCATGCTAACTCAACCAGGCTCTTTGCAGAAGAGAATCCTAGCATCTTTACACTTTTGATCCTGTGGTGGTGCTGTTCTCGTATCCGCCTCAGATCTGATGGATATGTGAAAATTGAGACATGTTCCATCTTCCAGGGTGAGGCCTAAAAAAAAAAAAAAAAAAAAAAAAAAAAAAAAAAAAAAAAACTATCGTCATGGTTTCTCTGTGATAGCTACTAATAGATAGCTACTAATATCATAGAGAACAGTGACTTACATCCAAGACAAAGGTCTCCATGGAGGGACAAGCATCAAAAAAGGAAACCAGAGAAAGATAATCATAGGAGGCTACTGCAGTGAGAGAAATACTTAGGTTCTTAAGGTGTAAATATTTGCTATGCAGCATTGGCGTATCAACCATCTACAAAAAGATATCAGATTAGTTTTACCCCCAGGATATGCCTGATGTAGTAATTGTCATATGCATATTGCTAATCCACATTCAAAGTTTTTAGAATATACCTCCCTGGATGAATATATGGTAACAGTTTCAAGGTTTGGCATGCTGGATGGAAGCTCAAAACGAACATAACGAATTGCGCCTGAAAAGGACATGTATAGGTTCTTCATTTTCAATGTTTCTCCAAGTGACAGTTGCACTTTGGGATTTCCTCTTTAGTAAAAACCAGATATATTTGAGCTTTGTTGTCTATCACTCGCAGCTTGCTGCAACCAAGGACCTCTAGGTAGCTAAGCCGCTGCAGCATACAAGGCACCCTCAAGCAAACTATCCAATCACAATATCTGATTTCCAACCGCTCTAAAGCATAAGAATTGGAAATAAGGCACACAGCGCAAAGATGTAGTCTGGTCAGGCTTCTTAAGCAACCAATTTCAGATGTGGGATGGAAGGAACAATCCGCAAGGAGAAGATATCGTATTGAGTCTCCACTTCCATTAGAAAAAAGTGAGTGTGGGAAGTTGTATTTTTCCTCTACTGGCAATGCTAGTTCGAGTTCTTCAATTCCTAGTGTAACAGCAAACTTAAGCCAACTGTCAGGATAACAAGAGTCCTTCAGTTTGTAATCTTGAGGCATGTGAATCTTGAGTTTCTTCACACCAATGCCTGAGTGTTTTTTCAGAATGTAGTCAACTTTGCTAGAGAAACCTGTGGCACTTTCGTTAGTCTCATATGTATTTCTATCTAATCCCAGTGTTGTACTATTGAAAGTGAGGTTGGGATGCCTTCTCCAGGAATGTAGAAAAGCACGAGACACACAGGCAGCTCTGGCAGCAGCTCTCATTGGCATCAGGGAGTGTATATGGCAGCAGACATCCTGCATGCAGAAGCACGGATAAGTTCAGCTTTAGAATTGTACATACAAATTATACTGAGTTTGTAAGTGTACTAGCACATCAAGTTTTCTTCATGGCTACCTAATGGCAGCCTAAAAAAAGTGTCAGTGGCCAGAGCTGATTAGTTACTAGCCAACCTATTCATGCCTTTTCACTAAAAAAAATGTGCTACCACCCAAATCAGGCATGTAGGGCCTTTTTAGTTTGCAGCTTTAAAAAGCTGCCTGGCCCAAGCAAGCTCCCCAGGCGTCTGATTTTGGACATCTGGGGCTAGGATTCGTTGCCTGGATGCCGGTCTCAATCCAATAAGTCCGTAGTGCCCAAAAATATTGGTTTATATGAATTTGTGCCAACTAAGACGGACAGATGTTTTATTGGCTTGACATACAGTAGTGTGCTAGTCTATAGTAGATTGGACAAAAAGAACAAGCACTTATGGACAGAGTGCCAATAGTGCATCAGATTATCTGAATACATAAACAGCAAGTTTGTGTAATTATAAAATAGAATCAAACAACTTTGACAACTAGTGTAAAAGACGTGCATAAACCTTATTAAGTAACAACCTACTGGGAAATAAACTCAACCTGATGGGTTTAAGATTGCCCCCACAGCATTCCAAATAAGAAGACCTCACCAGGCCGAGAAAACCCCCGAACCCTGCCCCACCCTTATACAAACCTATTGGAAATAAACATGTCATACTTGTTATACTACATGCAAATTAGAACTTAATGATGCTGCAAAGATATGAGTTATGGACAACCAAGAAAGCAATCTGTTTCTTTGTGGATTTTACATCTAACAAACTTATAGATATGGCAGGTGCTCATCATTAACTTAAGAAGCTCGAGGAAGAAGAAATTCCAGATTCTATGCATTGAGACGAGAAGATGGTTGCAACATTGTGATGCTTAGGAGCAAACAATATTTGCATTGAAAAATTAATTATGCACAAAAACAAAGTTACAAGTGCAAAAGATCTGTAGGAGATGAGATCAGAGCACTAAATATCCTAGATAGCATAGATTCACTGATTTGTGCAGTCCAAACAGTGATCATGATACTTTGCTTGCACCAAGTTTACAATTATCCAAAAGTGATGGCATACCTCCGGAAGGCTTGGTCCTGAACATATCTTCGTTTCAGCACCCTGAGAATCATCATCTCGCTGGCAGGGTGAACCGTTTCTTATAGCTTGTGAATTATTCAATCCATCTGCAGAGCATCATACATGCTACATGTAATATAATACAGCCGGAACAAAACAGCAGACTCAAGCAAACCAATGCAATCAGAATAATGCATTTATCTTTGTTACCCAAACTTCATGCAGCAAGATTAAAAAATGAAAAAAAAAAAAAAAACTTCATGCAGCAACACTAAAACCTTAGGATTGAGCATGTTTTTGTTTTCCTTTCTTTTTTTTTTTTTTTTTTTTTTTTTGCCGAAAATAGCTACCGCATAAGTCCTTAACACATAAGTCCTTAACAATTATAGTTCCAGCCAAAAGGAACATGACGACGTTGGCCATCAGCCATTGCAATCAGTACACTCTTGGATAACTGCCTGCGTCTAATCTCTTCACCTGGCATTGCTCATCTCGAGTCTTATAGGCTATAGCAGCAAACAAAAGGAATGAATTGATTTCCCTGCTCATCTGAATATATTATTTTATTTTTAGATAATGGAAAAAAAAATCCCGGCTTGAAGCCTCTTCAAATCAGTCCAATCCAATACAAATGAAATAGGAAACAATAAAATCACTGAGGTGTATTCCTGCCGAAATCTCCTTCCATCCCAGTTTTTTTTTTCTTTTTTGGAACAGATCCACATCGAAACAATGAGGAGATGAATGAGAACCATAATAACATACTGAAACATGTGGCGGAGCAGAAGGCTTACTGTGGGCTTCATCTTGCCGGCACCAGCGGTCTGACTGCCGCTCCACTGCTCCAGGGACATGAGGAGCGTGAAATTCAGGGGGAGCACGGAGCACAAACGGTACGAGAAGTCGACTAGAATTTCCCCTTCAGTAATCAGAAGATCTGCTGCTCCTGTATCAATCACCCTGCTGTGGAATATCTTCCTCTCTCCCTTTCCAATCCCCTCTGCCCTCCCTCGTGGATTGGGGTTTCTCTGGGGAGCAAATCAAGAGTCCAATCCAGTCCCCCGCGCGCGGTGGTAGATCACGTCGGCGCCGACACCTTCCCGCCGCAGACCAATGAGTTCAGAGCTCTGACGTTCCGTGCGAATCCAAGGACAACAGTCCTCGGCCTGAGGCCCATAAGCCTGCCTCGGTTCGGCCATTTAGGCCCCTTTATTTAAAGGGATTTTTATTGATATATCATTATAATTTTTAAAGTTTAGAGAAATATTGTTACTATTCATCTAATTTTAAGCACACCATATTCTTCGCCACTCACAAAAACACCAAAAAATACGCATAGAGATGAATCAGACGTATATGACAACGTGTATTCTCATATGGACACAAATGCCCTTGACTCCAAGTGGATAAGGTAAATGACAACTCCTCTCTCGCTATTCACTGATGCTTGGGTCCCACATTCCATCATCATCTTCTCCGGCGACCTTGTCCTCCCCATCTTCTTTGACGACCGGATCGGGCTGCCTTGTCACGCCCGCGTCTCGGCGGATCTGCGCGTGTCTCGTCAACCACTATTGATGGGGGATCTCGTGGACGCGATGGCGTGGGTGAGACGACCGCGCCGTCGGGGCTATGCTTGTGTGGCCATGGTGGGGGCGGTCTTGATGGGGGGAGCTCGACGACGTGATGGGACTACACAAATTTTGTCTATATGTCGCTTGAGCACACATGCCATTGAATTAAGTTATGGTCGCTGAACAAGCTTTCTGTGTTACATTCAGATTTTTATGTCCACATACTACATTATGAATAACAGTGGCCTCCTATAACATCTTATGTTCATACCAACCTAATATATCAATATAATGTGCCGTCACCTAATATTGGGTCTTTGAGTCATATCCATTCTCTGTCATGTGTATGTCAAGATTATTTTATTTGTCAAATAGAATCGTAAAGATACTGCTATTCTGTCTATGAACCAACCAGCAGTAATCATAAAGGAGCTATTATTTCATTTGTCATGAACTCCTAAGACTCCTCCGGACAATGGCTATGTGCAGTTATGAAAAGATAATCAAAACAGAACATCGTTTATAACATTGAATGCATGAGGAGCAAATCTGTCTCACACATTATATGTAAATTGTAAACAGAGGACAACGAAAAGTTTCAGAACAGAAAGAGTAGTACATCAAAATACTTATAGAAATGCTTATACATTTTCACACCTGGTTTAAGTCTGCTATATTTTCGCAATCAAAAAAATTGGGCAGGTTACTGATATTCAACTTACAGTTGACTGAATTTTCAGTGTTGAAATTGCATTTCACAACAACGAGAGTGCACAAAACAACCAGGCTTACAAGAAGACAGAACTTGCGGTGCAATGCAAAATTAACAAGAAAATGCATCTGCATGACTCTTCGATAGGATAAAGTGAATCATAACGAACAATAAATGTTACTGGCAGGGAACAATTTTGGAGGGAGATAAAAACAGGAACAAGAGTATTGGAATCAGAATCAATTCATGTACTGTATATTCTCAGGTTGGGAATGTAAGGCCGACACAATCAATTCATGTGTATTCTCAGATTGAGATCGGAAGCAACAGAGCCATTTATATATGAGCAACGGGCCGTGCCGTGCCGGCCCGGTCCTGGCCCCCCGTCGGGCACGGCCCTAAAGGGCCCTAAGGCCCACCGTGCCGTGCCGAAGTGGCCCTCCGTGCCTACTCGCCGGCCCAGGCACGGCCCTACGGGCCCTTTTCCGTGCCGTGCCGGCCCTAAAAAGCACGGCCCAATAGGGCTCGGGGCCGCCCCTTAGCCCGCTAACGTAAAAAAACAACAACAATAGATTCGTCTAAATTTGAATTTTGACAATAATTTTATAGAATATAGTACAATTCATACATTTCTTAAAATCATCTTAAAACTATCTTCAACAATTCATAGTTTCACTTGCAACATGTAAAAAATTCATCTCTAAATTCTCCGCCTAACGGGCCGCCACCGTGCCTCCGCTTTTTTAGCGGGCCGCCGTGCCGGCCCTCGTGCTTCGGTGGCGGTCCAGGCACGGCCCTCTAACCGTGCCGGGCCGGCCCTAAGCCCTATATGCAGCCGCGTGCCGTGCCGTGCTTGGCTGGGCCGAATCAACGCAATGCCGGGCCAACGGGCTTAAGGCTGCATGCTCATAATTAGAGCCATTTCTACTTTTAATCACTCAAGAATCTCCACATATTCCTATGAATCAACTAACCTACTCTCTCGGTCCCATGAAGTTTGTCACTTGAAATCCGTGTCTATGAGGGAAGCACGATTTTTTAACGACAAAGTCAATGGGACGGAGGGAGTAATAAACTAATAATCACGAACAGCAGCAATTGATTGAACCGCCACATGTCCAACATCGCAAGTTCGTGTGCCTCTGTACGATGCGATACAAGTAAAGTCCCAGGAATGGACAAATCCACCACTACACGCACATATTCCTATGAATCAACTAACCAACTAATCATGAACAGCGAACTAGCCGCCAGCTGCCCAAGCCCAACACATCTGTGATGCGATGTCGAGTAATCCTAACAGAGCAAGTAAAACTCTCAGGAATCCGAATCAACTACACGAGCGGGAGAACCGGAGAAGTATGTAGTGCTTGTCGTACACCTGCCTGGCGTGGGCGACGATGCTCCCACGGCGCGACGGGAACCAGGCGGCCGAGCGCTTCCCGCTGATCATCTTGGCGGCGACCTTCTTGAGGCGGTTCCCGAGCTTCACCGCCAGCACGCGCAGCTCGGCCGATGCGGACTCGTCTCTCCCGATGCGTCGGATGGCGTCGCCGTGGGTGCGGAGGCGCCGGTGAGCCGTGAGCGTCCATGTCCCCGGCGTCGTTGACGAGCGCGCGAAGAGGATCTCGTAGCGAACGACGCGATGCAGGCGGCAGCTGAGGCGGACCACGAGGTGGAGGGGCTTGCAGTCATGCGTCGACCGTCCATCTGCTACGTACGCTGGGCCATCTTGAGGGTGAGGAAGCTGCCCACGGCGGGGGCATCTCGAACGCGGTCGATGACGTGGAGGCGGATGTGATGGGGTGCGCGGATGTGATGGAGGCCTTCCGCGTCGGCCGTGTGGGATACGTGGACGACGGGGAGCGGGTGCAGTAGGTGAGCCATGGGCGCTTGGCGTTGGCGAATTTTTTTTTATTTTTAACTGAATTTTCGATGATATTCTAAAAAAAACTTGGTTGTAAACTTATTTGCGCGTCTAACCTATTTTGTCGCGCCATGATACAAAACGTTGCAGATGTGCAGATCGCGCCATGCATGGCGGCGTGACCTTCCCGTGCCAGCGTGGCACCCTCGCTCTCTGTCGCTGACGTGGCTGATGACGTGGCAGGGAATATCGCGCCATTATGCATGGCGCGGTCTCTTTTCTATCACGCCACAGTCTAGAGCGCGGTGCAGTCTAGCAGAGCGCGTCGCTCCTATGTCCTCCCCAACACGCATGATGGGGATCGACGGCCGGCCGGCCCTCCCTGCGGCGCGTGGCCTGTCAAAGTATGCTGGTCATCCAATTAAAATATTACTTTAGTACTAACACGTCAGTACGTTTACTCAAGGACGATGCTTTTGAGTTTTGACGTGAGCTTCCTCGCTTATCAAGTATTCACTGATTTGTTTATTCCTCGCTTATCCAAGTAGCAGGCTTCAGAGCAGAGACCAGTGTTGCGAAAACTCTTGAGAGGTGGATTCTATAGCCATTAATTAATTAGGATGTCAATTTAGCAAAATAATGGTGTGTAAATGATTTCTTATTTAAAAACTATGTTTGCATGAGAAACAACATAGGAAGAGATATACGAGAAGATAATAGAAAATAAAGACAAATAATTTGATATAAATCTGTCATTTGTCTTGCGGCCATTATTAGATTTTTTAGCCGAAGACAAGCACGGACTATCTGGCCTCATGTAATACATGTATACTCGTATATATACTCCCTCCGTCTTAAAATAACCGACGTTTTTGCTTTTCGAGAAATTAAATATATTTTTTAAAAATATTAATATTTCGATGATATTTATTATTTATAAAAATTGTAGGCCGTTGTTTCTCGAAAAGTGAAAGCGATAAAAATTCTGGAACGAAGGGAGTAGCCTTGAAAGGCACCCAGGCTCAGGAGGAGGTCAGTTGCTCAAAAGTTTTGACTTATCATATCAAATCTTTTGGACAGATGAATAGAGTATTAAATATAGACTAAAAAATTATTAATATTTACGATGTCAAATACTCTCTCCATCTTAGAATATTAGTCATTTTAAATTTTCGTGTCACAAGTTTGACTCGATTTGTAGAAAATACGTGCAATATTTGTATCTCTAAATAAATTTATTAAAAACTAGATTCTAAGATTTTTCTAATAATACTAATTATGTACCATAAATGTTAATAAGTTTCCAACCAAGTTTTTTATAGAATATCTTCGAAATTCAGTTAAAAATAAAAAAATCGCGTTGGCGGGGGTGGCCGTCTGCTTGATTACCTGCGACGAGGAGGGGGAGCGGATGTAACACCCCTGGTGTTACGTTAACCAAAACCTGCCATGTCATCATCATCATTGCATAAGCATCCATGATTAGAGAACCCTAAATCAAACATTTAAAATGAGTTTAAAATTCTAGGGTTTGATTTGAGTTTTTCTATGTCACATGTGTATGTGTTGATATTTAAATTCCACTCACAATTTTAATTTTTGTTATAAAAATAATCAACTAAAACCAACCTTGATGTTTGCAAGTGTTTGGCCAACCCTAACTCCCACCCCAAACATGTTTTACAAGTCAAATGAGGTGTAAGAAAGAATCAAATTTGAATTTGGAATTCAAATCCCAAACCCTAGCTTGAGAGGCTAAGTGTTGGAAATTGAATATCATTTTCAAATTTGATGAGCTAACTTTAATAAATTTTCTAAATAAAGTTGCTAACCATTGGCACCATTTCAAAGTATGAAGTTTGTACTATGAAAGTGTGCCATTGGTTGAGTTTGAAAAGTGCCACAACATCACTAATTATTTGCCCAAGAATTCAATTTCAAAAACCTTTCAAAAGGGAGATTTTCAAAGTGTTTTTGTCCCCTTTACCATTTCACCTCAAAATATTCAAAATTTGGGAAAACTCTAAAAATACAGTTTGTGCATCTCTTTAAGCTCTACAACTTTGGTATACAAAGTTTTTCAAGTTTTTGAATAAAATTTGAAGTAATTTCAAAAGTTATTTGAATTAGAAAATGTCCCCTTTTGAGTTTTAAACTACAATTCAAAAATTATTTGGTTTCATGAAAAACTTCCTAAATGAAAGTTGTAGATATTGAGAAATGGAACAACTTTTATTTTTGAGATTTTCATCTTTTATTCAAAATTTAAAAGTAATTTTGAATTCCCAACAGTAGGGTTTTTGCCTCTTTTCAAATTTGAAGTTCAAATTCAAAAACTAATTTGAATCTGACCAAACTCCTTTAATGAAAGTTGTAGAGCACAAAATTTTGAGCCAACTGTATTTTGGGATATTTTTGTGTACAGTACAAATTTCAAAAGTAATTTACAAAATGGAAAAGTGAGGTGTCCTTTCAGTGTTGTTGCAGGGGGGTGCATGCCAGCTGCTCGGTGCCCATGCCGGGCCGACCGGCCGACGGCCGCCGTGGCCGTTCTCGCGCTTTCCCGCTTTTCCCGCGCTGCCAACCAGCTCGTCGGCCCCGCGAACACCCTTCGAATCCACTGTCCGACCGATGCTCGCCCTATAAAAGCTTCACGCCGGCCGCAATTTCTCCCTTTCTCCCTCACTGCTCACCGCCGGCCACCGTCACCTCTTTGCCAAATTCCCGCAACGCGCTCGTTCTTTGGTTTTGATAGCTTGCACGCAGCTCCGCAATCTCCTTGCTTGGCGTCGTCCCGAAGTCACTAAATGCCCGTTTGCAAGCTAGGAGTAGCCCGAACCGAGCCGTCTCCTTCATTTCGGTCACCGCCGCCGCCGTGGTGAGCCATCGCTGTTCATCCTTCTCGGCCCGGCTCGGCGCTGTTTTCAGCGTCCGAGTCCGCTGGGTTCTTGACCACGTTGGTGTGTCTGGCGCCGCCGGAGAGGCTCCGTTGAGTTCGGCCGTGGTCGCCGGGCATTTGCCGAGCCGCCGGGGTTTCTCGGTGCGCGCGCTCCGTGAGTCGTAGAGGACAGGGAGCAGCTCGATAGGTCCGCCCGGCTGCCGAGTTCGGTGGTGTAGTTGGTTTCGATGGAGGGGTAGCCGCTGGGCACGGACGTCGACGATCGCCGGCCGGCGTACCGTGGCCGGGCGCGGGAGGAGAAGAGAAGAAGAGGAAGGCGCTGCCGACAGGGGGCCGGCCTGGCGGGCGCGAGAGAGGGGGAGAGGGCCGCTGGCCGAGCAGGCCGCCGGGCGCGCTGCTGCGCAGGGGCCGCGGGGGCCGCTTGGGCCGCACTGCTGAGCCCGAGAAGAGGGAGAAATGTTTTTCCTTTTTCTTTTTGATTTTCTGAAAACTAGTTTTCACCTTTTGATGTAATTTTATTTGGGCAGATAAAATTGTGAAAAAAATATGTATGTGCTCCTTGTGATGTTATCTGTCCATGAAAAATACTAACCCTAGTTTTCCAATGAAATTTAATTGTGCTTTAATTTGCTCCTTTAATTAAGAAATGCAATTTCCATGATTTTTAATAATTAAAATATAAGTTCAAAAATTATGAAATTTGTTTTGTGTGCTAATTAGGTAATGATGATCTTAATTATGAAGTTTGATCCTGTTTTGATTAAATTTTGTATTATGTTTAATTAATCCCTTTATCAATTAATGTTTAATTAGTTAATTCTTTGATTAATTAGGGTTTAATTAATCTCCAATTAGTAAGTTAATTAGTGGCTTTCAACGACTGTAAAAATGGTCAATAAATTAGTAATCACTCTAATCACCATTAGGGTTGCTTGATTTTGGGATTGAGTGATGACCCTAGGTCATTAACCCTAATGACTTTCGGCATTTCATGTTGCTTGAATATCGTTAGTCCGTCGTCAGTCGACGCTAGTTATACCTTCTTGATGCAAGGGTACCGTGAAGGAAAGTTGTACTCAAGACCGACTAATAATCGTTGCATCATTATCGCATGCTCTTTTGTTTACTTGCATTGTAATCATGCATCCAGATCGTAGTAGGCCGAAGTCCGAGGAGGGAGTCGAGCCGTCTCGGGGTTTCCGAAGAGGTTGGATCTGATCTCGGTGATTGGGTAATCGAGCCTCACTTCTTCGAGCCCCAAGGCAAGCCCCGGATGCATTCTAACCCGCCTTTGTATTTCGAAAGCTTTATGATTTCATGTGATGATAATGCATTAGGTGTAGGAGTTGTGTGCTATCCTACTTTGATGCATTTGCCGTACCTTGTTACATTACCCCGCATTACACTGTTTTGATTTCGAAATGCTTAGTCTGCGCTTAGCCTTGCTACTAGTGTAGGTTTTGATAAATTGTTTTCCAAAGGTGTGATAACAATACTCCCCAAGGGAATTTACGAAAACCGATGTTGCTTGTCGCCTATCCTTGTTCCGACGGGGGTCAAGGATACACCACAAGAGCATGATGATGAATAAAACGAGACCGGGTGGAGTGACTTGCGCTAGGAGGGGCTAGTGCCCCGGTGTAGTGTCGTCCACTTGTGAGTCGGTTAAGCACCGTTCGTTGCCTTGGCCCTTGGATCATGAGGTTATTGGATAGTACTAGTCGCATGCTAATGGCGGTAAGCTCCCTTGTATGATCCATGCGAGAACGGATACCGGGACGGGAAGTAGCGTGTACCCACACTACGAGTGCACCCGTCGACGGTTAGACTGACGGCGTAGGGAGATGGTGTACTGTACTCTCGTGGCTAGGACCCGTTCTGGTCTGGAGAAATGCAAGTGCGAGTTGATATATGTAAGATATTTGGTCCTCGCATATATCGTGTGGCTAGAAGCCCCAAATTGGGTATATAAAGCGATTCGAATCGTCGTGTGCTCCACGATATGGGAGCCGTGATCCTTGCACCAAAGATCGTAGTAATGATGAAAGTGTGAGAATGGAAAGTTTTGAATCCGACATGTGTTTTTACAAGTGATTGTTAAAGTAAGGATTGGCTTAGTCTCTTTTCGCAAAAGGGTGTCTTTTGATCTTGCTAAAGTCTCACCTTGATTCCTATTAGCCAAAGATTCCCGAGTCTTCTCCCCACTTTTTGGTCGGGTAAGTCTTGCGGAGTACTTTTTTTGTACTCGGGGTTTGTTCCACCCCCATTGCGGGTGAACCGCATGGACAAGAGTGCTACGGCCCTTGTTGCATGACGGTTGTCGAAGAAGTAACCGATGAAGAGTGAATTGAGTGGCCTCCTCGGGCGGGGCACTTTGGTTGTGTGATATGTAATAAAGTTATATAATGATACTTCCGCCGGGTTGTAATAATAAAAAACTCGGTTTGTATAAGTTTTGTAAAAAGGGTTGTAAATTAAGTTATTGTAAGTCTTCCGCTACTCTGGTATTTGTATATGAAAACTGTTGTAATACTGTGATGTCTCTCGTAAGTATCGATCCCGGAGTGATCGTGGTTTATCGGGGATTCACCCGACGGAACATTCTAGACTATGTGGTACACAATTACGGCTGACAGAGGTCTTAGGGACAATGTCAGGTGCTTGTGGGCCATATAATTTAGAAGGTTCTGCCACGTAGGGTATCGTGAGCCGTATTTACTAAGATATTCACAAAGGTTACCTTTTAAAAATTTCAAAATGCTTTGGATCCAAAAGTTAAATGGGTTTTAGTCCAAATTGCTTCTGCTCCGTCTTAATTCTTTCTTATAGCCTTACTAGGTGTTATTTAAAAGAGGGTTTTAAGCGGAGTATCATGTGTTTTTCTCTTTTGCCCTATATTACTAAAAGTATGCTTATGTTAGTTTAAAAAGTTTTCGCTTGATCCGTAGGTTCGATCATGCATCATGTTCAATTCATATGTTTAACACTGAATCCCCGATAAAAAGTGGTTGGGCTAAGTAGAATCAATCCTATTCTTGCTAACTCTAAGGTTCTCGATCTTATAGAATCTATCTTTGCTCTCTACAGGATGGCCCGTACCAAGCAGACTGCTCGAAAGATGACAGGTTCTAAGGGTGTGCCACGTCACCAGCTGGCACCACGTCGTCATGATGCTGAGGCCGGGCCAAGCGAGCCAAAGCCCGAGAAGAAGACCAAGAAGCAGAAGATAGCCGAGTTGTCTGCTGAGCTAGCTATCGCCACCAAGGAGCGTAGCATAGCAATTGCTGAAAGGGATGAGGTGAAGTCCGAGCTAGAGGGTCAGCTGAGGCAGGAGCAGTCAGACCTTCGTACCATCCACAAGCTCCAAATGACCATTGCCCGTCTTCAGCATGAGCTGCAAGGCGCAATGAATCAGAGGAACGATGGGTACGATTACATTGAGGAGCTGCAGGCTCAGATAGACGACCTCAAGCTTACAATGCAAAGACTCCATGAAGAAGTCCATCATCGCATATAATCTCCATGATCCTCTCAGATCAAGAACAGTGGCCGCGGACGACTTGGGTGCCGTGGAGTCACCGGAAGTGCACTCGGCACCGGCAGAGGAGTCCGAGGTCGACGAGTCCGTTATGGCAATGAGTCCGATGCGGACCATGGGTCCGACATCCGAGTGTCCTGAGAGAAAATATGTGTAAAATAGTTAACTTTGGGAATGTCCGGCCTACGAGCGGACTTGTAATATAAATAAGTGAACCCCTGTGTGAATAGTTTGTACTGCTGTTTTAAAGTTCAATAAAACTGCTTGTGAATAAATATAATCTTGTTTATAACAGATGTCTGATCATCCTCGTGCTGGTTCTCCGCAAGAGAGGGGTGAGGCCCCGCAGCCACCACCAGCACCCCCATCCTTGGCTGACGCTGTGGCAGCTTTAGTTCATGCCACCACTGAGAATGCCCGTATGCTACGGGAGATAAGTCGGCAAAATCGGGATGCACCACATGAAAATCATGGTCGTCGTAATCACGACGAAATCACATATGCGGACTTCACTGAGACTCGTCCGCCAGTGTTCACCAGGGCTGAGGAACCCTTAGAAGCTAATGATTGGCTTCGTATCATAGATCTTAAGTTTGACCTATTAAAGGGTTGTAAATTAAGTTATTGTAAGTCTTCCGCTACTCTGGTATTTGTATATGAAAACTGTTGTAATACTGTGATGTCTCTGTAAGTATCGATCCTGGAGTGATCGTGGTTTATCGGGGATTCACCCGACGGAACATTCTAGACTATGTGGTACACAATTACGGCTGACAGAGGTCTTAGGGACAATGTCAGGTGCTTGTGGGCCATATAATTTAGAAGGTTCTGCCACAGCAGAGGGGCAGGTACGGTGAGCCAGGGGATGAAGGGAACTCGATTGAGGTCAACTCGATTGGAGTCGCCGCCCCGACGTACGGCTACCTATACAGCGGAGCGCGAGATCGACAGGAGGGAGGAGGGTGAATCGAGCGGGTAAATGGAAAGTCGGTTCGCGTGATCCCCTTCCCACACCGTCCGATCGATTTGAATAAGCGGCTCAGACCGAGTTCAGCGTGGTGCCTGCTGGGCGCCAAGCTGGCCTGGAACTACAGAGCTGGGCCCCGCTTGTGAGCGAGCTTTCTTGGGCCACACACGGATCAAATGTTGGCATGGACTCTATGCATGGATCAAATGCTAGGATGGACTCTATGGATTTTGGCACCGCTCTCTTCTCTCTCTCAAAAGAAAAAGAAAAATTGCAAATGGGTGTCTTTTGCCGCTGTTTGGTTCGTTGGCAGATGCTTTGCCGCTGTGTTCTCAGCCTCCTCTCTGGTAGCTACTTTGTTGCCGAGAGTGACATGTCCTTCCATCGCTACGGATACTTTACCGTAGTGGGTATCTTCGCTTCTTCCTCGGCAGATGCTTGGTCGTCGGTTGGTTCATTAGAGAATGCTTCGCTATTGTTTGGATCGTTGATGGATGATTTGCCGTCATTGCTGCTAGATGGTCTTCTGTGTGGACAATTGGTGGATCCAGGATAAGCACCCGGGGGGCTAAATAATGAAGATTAAGTGCTAAAGCTAGAGATTAGTGGTGGATTAGAGGCTAAGTGTGGCATAACCTTCTAAATTATATGGCCCAAAAGCACCTGACATTGTCCCTAAGACCTCTGTAATCTATACTTGTGTACCACATAACTTAAAAAGTTATGTCGGGTGAAACCCCGATGACACCACGATTCTCCAAGATCGACTTCTTACAGAGATACTGTAATATTACAATCCTTATTTTTCAAATACCACGTAGTAGCGGAAGATTTACCAAAGATATTATAATATTTGATCAGAGTTTGATTGAACAAAACTTAACTGAATTTGCGGAAGCAAGAAAGAACTATAAAGCACCTGCGAGAGAACCTCTTAGACTGGAGATATTCGATCATACCAAGCCCACCGGTATGACCGAAGTCGAAGAACACTAGTCAATGCCCACACGGGGTCAAACAAACCCCGAGTACAAAATGTACTCCATAAGACTTACCCTACGTAAAAAGAGAAGAGAAGACTCGTGAATGCTTTGGTTGATAGGAATCAAGGGAAGGCTTTAGCAAGAATCAAAGACACCTTTGCGGAAAAGCGACTAATGTTGATCCTTACTATTTATTCTTAACTGATATTTTCATTAAGCATTAAGCTATCCATCTAGATTATCCTAGTCTAGAGCAAACACTTCTCGAGCAAGATCTCGATTTTAAAACTTTCCAGTCTCAGCCACTTCCATCCTTACTACGATGCCGGTGCTTGGATCAAATCTCCCATATCGTGGAGCAACGACGATTCGAATTGCTTATATACCCAGCTGGGGCTTCCTAGCCATACGTTGTATATAGGACCGACCATCTTACATACATCAACTCAACACCTGGATTTCCCCATACCAGAACAGGTCCTAGCCGCGAGAGTACAGTACACCAACTTCCTACACCGTCCACCCCTTCGCCAATGCACTTCCTTTGACGGCGTAGCTCCGTAGGATGGGTACACGCTACTTTTCGTTCCCCGTTCTCGTCATGGATAGTCCAAGGGAGTTTACCGTCATTAGCATGCGACTAGTACTATCCAATAACCTCATGATCCCAGGGCCAGAGCAATGAACGGTCCTTAACCGACACAAGTGGACGACACTACACCAGGGCACTAGCCCTTTCTGATGCAAGTCACTCCACCGATGTCTCAATTTACTCATCATGTTCTTATTGCGTATCCCTGACCTGGCCAAGGTGAAGGATAAACAACAAGCAACATCAAGTTTTCATAACTTTTCTCAAAGAAGATATTGTTATCAAACTTTTAAAAAACATTTTATTTGTAAAGCCTATGCTATCAGCAGGGCGAAGCATATACTAAATATTTTTAAATCAAAATAGGTTTCGGGGATTATATCTCAAGTAAGGGAATGCATCAGATAGGATATCACACAACTCCTACAGCTAATGCATCATATCATCAACATAAAATTATAAAAGACTTTTAAAATTCAAGGAAGGGTTGAATGCATCCGGGGCTTGCCTGCATTGCAGAGAAGGTTAGCCTGTTAGTCTTGATGTCGACATCTATAGTGGATTCACCTCATCTTGACTAGATCAACACGCACCTTCCCTGAAGCGTGACCAACGAAATCCAATTCTCTCGTACTACACGTGATAATAATGCATGCTTAATATAATGACATGTATGACATGATGCTAGATAATGCAATGCATTTAAACAGAAGAAGGTTGAGTACAACTTCCCTTCACGGTATAGTTGTACCAAGAGATCACATGTAGCAACTATGACGACAGCGGATAACACAACACAGTCAACATAAATGAATTACCGAAGGTCATTAGGGTTAATGACCTAGGATCATCACTCAATTCCAAACTCAATCAACTCTATAATAATTAAGGTTAATTATTAATTTATTAACCATTTTTACAGTTATTCAAAGCCACTAATTAAATTTACTAATTAATTAACTACTACTAAACATGTGAGGATGACTACTATTACTACACAACCAAGCCATGAACCAGTAGGGTGGTTATGATTCATAGTCTTCAAAGAATACTAAAAAGGGAAATCAATTCTAAGTGAAGCATATAACAATTAAATATTTTATCTATACCTAATACTTAAAAGGCAAAGGTTTCTCTCCCCTGAAATTTTGTCCGGCCCATTCTAATCTGGCCCACACTCAGCAACCACAACTGCAGCCCATTCAATCTTCTGGCCCGCTCAGCAGCCACTGGCTCACTCTAGCCACCCCACACGCATCCGGCCCATCAAGCCACCTGCGCTCAGGTCCGGCCCACCTACAGCCCAATTCGGCCACCAGTCCATCCTCCCAACTTCCTGTAAATACCTGGAAAAGGCCAAAAATAAATTGCCAAGCACAGGAATCGAACTTTGGTCTCCAAGGGGCAAATGTTAATGACTTGCCACCACACCACACATGCCCATGTGATGTATAATGAAGTCTTTTGTTACTTATAGGGTAGATAATACTTAGATCAACTTTTAACCACACCATACAAGCCAGGTGACGGTTAATGAATTTTTTTTAGACGACACCATCAAACTTTTTACATAATACACTCATGCATAGTAAGATGGTATTGCATATATTAGAATAAAAAAATGTGACTACATATATTATATGTAATAACGTTTTTCTCTTGAAAACTGAAGTCAACTAAACAAAGAACACAAGATTTTGTTGCTCTATTCCGTGAGCCAACCAATTACTAGATAAAATCATAGCTTGCCAAATTTTTGACATGGTAAATTTGGTAGCTAACTAATTAAGCCCTAAAATTCTAAGAAAAGTGACGAATACATAGGTCGTACGCCAATCTGTACGTACATATGGCTGCTGCTACGTGCCGGTCAAAATGCAAGTACATACTCCCTCCATTCCAAAATGTCTATTTTTCAGTTTTCGTGCTAAAGTTTGACTTGATTTATACAAAATATGTGTAATGTTTATATCTCCAAATAAACCGGTACGTGCATGGTTGATATCACATCCAATTTGTTTTCGGGTGGGTTTTTTTTCCAGTTTTTAGCTTTTCCAACGGCCATTATTTTTTATTCAATTTTCATTTCATTGTCCGTTCAAATAGTTTTTTATCTTTCCTTTCCAACGATCCTGGCCATTTTTCCTATCTTTTATTTTCACATGCATCCAATGTTATTCTTTTTTATAAAACTATAATTAACAAGCATAAATAATAAATATAATATTATGGATCTTTGGCCGCTTGACCTGCCTAATCCAATCTCTAATAAACAAATATTTCCACACTAAATTGTTGAGATAGTTTTGATAGGAATAAAAATTTTATTCCCAGGCCTTGTTTAATACAGTTTCTCCACAGCGGTTTCATAACCTGTTTGACACAGTTCTTTGCTAAATGAGATTCTCTACTAGGCACTAGCTCTGCTTTGATAAGGGCTACCACGTGAAAAATTGATATAGAACTTCGTCATAATCATCAATGGATAGGCCAATCTTTGATATGACTGCAACTAAGCTTTTACAACTTTAATTAGAGATTACAACTTTATATTTTTTTATGGGTCCTAAAAGAAAGTTATAAAACTCAATAATTAACTGGCCAATACATGGATAATATGAAAAGGTTATAATACAGTTACAACTAAACATTTGTCTACCTTACAATGGAAGAATTTTTCACAGAGATTGTATCTATATTCGATCAATAGAATATTGTCATATATTACCAATATTAACTTATATAATAAATGTCATGGAATAATAAAATAAATTATAGATTTAAGTTTTATAGAAAGAGTAAAACATAACTAGACATGTAACATTCTCATCCATATTTCGTAATACTCTTTAATAGTTTTTTCTCCCCGTTGCAACGCACGGGCATATTTGCTAGTTTAATCATTAAACATGTAGGTAAACTCTATATATAAACTATACATGACCATGCCTTGGACCAGGGAGCTTTACTAATTCAGGGTCTTTAAACAACACCACAAATCAAGCAACAATTTAATTAATCAACTAATTAGCTAAATAGTTATCTTATTAACTATTTTTATAATCATTAATCAAGGTGAAAATTAATTATAAAAGTAAACTTATTCCAAACAGTACCAAACTTTTAGTGGAGGCTTCTTTTAGCATGAAAAGCTTAACTCTAAAGTTTCATAATTTTTGGGTTAATATATTACTCTACAAAAATCAAAGACTATACATTTATTAATTAAAACATGCAATTATTAAGAATGACAAAGGTACTTAATATGCTACAAACATATTTTTCTATGAAACTACACATCATGAGGATTACACAAATATTTTTGTCATATTTTTATTTGCCCTAATTATTTAATTATGGAATCAGCAAAAATTAGCTTTTAAATCAAATAAAGAAAAAAGAAAAACCTTTTCTTCTCCTTCATGGGCCACTGTGCGGCCCAACGGCCCGCACAGCCCGGCCAGGATAGCCCAGCCCGCTGCCTCTTCCTCTCTCTTCCTCTCTCTGCCGCTGACACCTGGCCCCCACCCGTCAGTCTCCCATTCCCTCTCCTTCTTCCTCCTCCGTTCAAAAGAAGAGGGCGGCGACTGCCGACCGGCTAGTTCGCCGTTGGCGAACACCACCGCGAAACCATCGACACCGGCAGCACCCCCTCACTCTCCCGATCCTGACGAGGTATAATATGGAATCAATTGATGCTCGGTGGAGCCATACCGGCGGTCATGGCGGCTCAGCTGCGCTTAGCTCAACGGCGCGACGGCGAGAAGCTCACCACCGAGCGCAATTGACTGCGGCGAGGGTCGGCGAAGCATCAGGGAGCTCTCTATGACTCACTGCGCTCACTGGCTGGAGCAGCGGCGGCATATAGGAGGATAGCCGCGGCGGAGGTGACCTCAGCGCCGTGAACCAACGGCGCGGTGGCGTTCCGATGAAGTTACGGCTGTAGCGACTGGAAGAGCGGGCCGACGGACACCACGGGCTCAAGGCGAAGCTTCTGAGTGTGTTGGTTTAGCTGGAGCCTCACCCGTGAGCCCTGACCGTGTGACAGTTGTATGCGGCGGCGCTCCGGCCGGCAACGAGGACAAATGACATCGCGTGGCTAGCTCCGGTGAAGATAGGAGGCAAAAGCTGGCTCAGGCGATGCGCAAGAGGGAGGCAGAGGTTCTGGCGAGTTATTGGATGCTGAGGCGGAGCACAGAGCGGCAATTTACTCGACTTGTGGAGATGACCGGTGGCGAGGATGAAAGGAGAAAGAGAGGAAACGCCGGCGGTTAATGCTTTTCCAGGCGTGGGACGATTTCCAGACGATGCTCGTAGATGCGCGAACCTGGACACGCGGTCAGCCGCGTGCCTGCGCACGCGAAATGCCGGGAACGCCACCAAGGCGACGCCGGCCAGCATGGCATGGGCAGAGGCAACGGAGAAGAATGAATTCTCCCCCTCTAGGTTACTGTAGCACGCTGCCAACTCATCTTTTCTCTTTCAAAATTACTCCTAAAAATTGAACTGCACTTAAATAATTTCCAAAATAGAATTTGTGCAAAATAATGAGCTCTACAACTTTTATTAAACAAGTTTTGTCAAATTTCAAATAAATTTTGAATTTGTATTTCAAATTTGTAAAGGGGCAAAACCCTAACCTTTGGGATTTCAAAATTACTTTCAAATTTTAAATAAAAAGATGAAAATATCCAAAAATAATAGTTGTTCCATTTTTTAGTATCTACAACTTTTATTAAAAAGAATTTTTTAGGAAACTAAATAGATTTTGAATTGGAGTTTAAAATTTGAAAGAGGACAATTCCTTATTTTTAGTATTTTGAAAATTACTTTGAATTTTATTCAAAAATATGAAAAACTTTACTTACCAAACTTGTAGAGCTCAAAGAGATGTACAATCTGTATTTTTGAATTTTTCTCAAATTTTAAATATTTTGAGATGAAATTGAAAAGGGGGGCAAATTCACTTTGAATTTCGGGGTTTTGAAAAGGAAAAGCAAATTCAATCTTTGGACAATTAAGTAATGATATTGTGATACTTTTCAAACCCAACCCATGGCATATTTTCAAAGTACAAAGTTCATACTTTGAAATGGTGCCAAAGTTTGGCACCTTTTATTTGCAAAATTAATTATGGTTAGCTCCTCAAAAGTGAACTTGAAATACAAATTCCAACACTTAACCAACTAGGGTTAGGTTTTGGGATTTGAACTCCAATTTCAAATTTGATTCTTCCTTTTGCATCATTTGACTTATAAAACATGTTTGGGGTGTAAGTCAGGGTTAGCCAAACACTTGCACACACCATGGTTGCTTTTAGTTGATTACTTTTATAAACCAAATTAAACATGGAGGTAAAGTTTAAACTAAACATGGAGGTAAAGTTTAAACGGTATACACATATACACATGATATAAAAGAGCTCAAACACACCCTAGAATTGGATAAACTCATTTTATTTATGCTTATTAGGGTTCTCTAATCATGAATGCTTATGCAATGCTTATGATGACATGGCAGGTTTAGGTTAACGTAACACCGGAGGTGTTACATTACATCCCCCTTAAAAGGAGTCTCGTCCCCGAGATTCAAGGCTTAGGGCTAAGTAATAAAAAAGAAAATGTATCAAGGTTTGGGTTGCTGAATTCCAACTAATATTAAGAGATAGCTATTGGTGGTGATAGTGTCAACAAGAATTTCGTATATAAAGATCAAAGAAAGGGAATACAACAATGGTGGGATTTGAATAATGGAAAAGGAAATGTGTCAAGCACATTAAGTTTCAAAAAGTTTATAAAACAAGAGAGTTGGGTTCAGGGTTACAACCAAGATTAAAACATGGTTGCAAGGCTAAAACTTGACGAATTTTTAGGATACACAAGAAATAAGTTTCGCATATACAAGGAGTTGGAATTTCAAAGAATGATCCTAAGGGAGCACTTTAATTGTGGAAAGCGATGGAGGATGATCATTGATCTCAATACAAACGAGCGCCCAGCAGTAACTCATGTGGTTGCAGCACACAGGAGACCCTAGGTTTCGACGCTGCATCGGGATCGTGGATCATGGTATCACCATAAAACATAATTTCGGTAACTCTCACATGACACATGTCGGAATGACGAGGTCAAGAAATTTACGTGTGTTGAAACTAGAAAGACCAAGGTAAGACACACGCATAGGCAAAGAAATCAAAGTTGTCTTCAGATATTTGCTAAGCAAAAGTTTCTTAGCAAATCGAGATACAGGACGAGATTAGTGGGATCTGAATAGCTATGCGAACAATAGCTATTGCTGGATTAATGAAGGACATGTTACCTTTATCTTATATGATAGGTATGATGCATGCTCGTCCTATACGTCCTCACGACGTTAGTTAGCACACCACTCACAACTCACTAAGGGAAATACTTTATACACTAGTCTTGCAGAGTGAGACGGGATACAGAAAGACTCTTGACAGGGCACTATCGATGAAGTTGACTCTTCAGTGTATTTCTTCGAGAAGACTCGAAGACTCTTCAGTATTGGCGAGAATTATCCAAAAAGTCTTTTCGACAGCTTGCAGCAACTTTGGGAAGAACGTAAGACAAGTTTTAACATTATTTTATCAAAAACTTTTAATTATAAATTCATTTTGAAGATTTTCGTAAAGTAATACTACAAGTATCTTTATAAGAACGGCTCTGATACCATTTTGTGGCAGAACCTTCTAAATTATATGGCCCACAAGCACCTGACATTGTCTCTAAGACCTCTGTCAGCAATACTTGTGTACCACATAACTTAAAAAGTTCTGTCGGGTGAAACCCCCGATGACACCATGATTCTCCAAGATCGACTTCTTACAGAGATACTGTAGTATTACAATCCTTTTTATTCAAATACCACAAGTAGTGGAAGATTTACCAAAGATATTACAATATTTGATCAGAGTTTGATTAAACAAAACTTAACTGAATTTGCGGAAGCAAGAAAGAACTATAGAGCACCTACGAGAGAACCTCTTAGACTGGAGATATTCGATCATGCCAAGCCCACTGGTATGACCGAAGTCAGTAACACTAGTCAATGCCTGCAGCAGGGGTCAAATAAACCCTGAGTACAAAAGGTACTCTGCAAGACTTACCCGACAGAAAAGAGGGGAGAAGACTCAGGAATGCTGGTTGATAGGAATCAAGGGAAGGGTTTAGCAAGAATGAAAGACACCTTTTTTATTGTTCCTTTGTTACTCGAGATTACTCTACACTATCTTAGTGGCTTGTAGTCTGCGCTATAAGGGTTTTCTCATAGCTGATTTGTAATTCACTCTTTTTAATGAAAAATAGGATATATTCTCTGGTCGCAAAAAAAATCTGTATATTTATTTTCATCAATGTTAGATTCAGAATTCGTCATGGTCACCCCCAACAAAAGCTGTAGGAACCTTTTGTAGGTTTTCATGATTTATCTATTTGCCCAAATTGGTTAAGCGGATTGAAATTTATAACAGTGAGAAACACAAAAACTTAACTGGATCTGAGAAGCTGAGAACTAGCAATTTAAGGTTTCAGTGTTCATAAAAATACGTTCTTGATCATCATGGTCTAGTTATCACGTTAGTTTGTTCCACAGGACTTAGGCGTGCCAGCGCCGAGGGTGTGTCACAATATCATCACCGAATTTAAGGCAAGGGCATGACGAACCTATGTGTGGGCTTGAGTCTATTGTCTCAGTTTTCAGCTGAATCAATTGTTTTACATGTATTCCTGTTCCATGCGATTCGAGTGTTTGTTTACATTGACTTCATGTTCCGTTGGATTCAGACGTGCAATTTGGATCTTATATTCAACCTCAAGTTTCATGTTTTTATATACATTCAATTCCAGTGCCGGATTTATCCGGATATAAAATTTGGTTCTTATATTCAGATTTCTGTGAGTAAGTGCTGGCCCCACTTGCTTGACTTTACCGGTAAATGCTATGGAGTATTTAGGTGTTGTCCGTTCAGACGGAAACTAATATTTATTTGATGTTCCAATTATTCATTCTTGGATTCCTGTGTAAATTCGTTCTTTCGGTTCTAATTGCACTTGCTGATGTTTTTACTCACCCTTGTATTTATTTGGTTTTTAGGTACCAAATGATCACAGCATGCATGGAAATAATTGGGAGTAGCACTTCATTAGCACCAATAATTAGTTCACTTCATTCTTTAAATTTTTTTTGCAATTATAGTAGTTTAATTAAAGGTTGCTTAAACGGCTGTTGCCTGCAGTTGGGATGGTCCTTTTTTCCTTGGGAAAGGCTGAAATGCTTATGGTATTATTTATGTCCGTATAATACTCTGGGGATGTCATTTATTTATTTTGGAGGTCTAGATTTTAGAGGAGATGTTGTCGAAATTTTTAAGAATCCTTGGTGTTAGTAGTTTTTCTTTTATGTTGTTGGGTAGCCTCCGGTGGTGAATTTCAAGCCGGGGCGTACAAAAACTTTCCTCTCCCTTTGAAGTGGTTGCAAGATATGGTCAAGATTAATGTTATCACATCTTATCTGATGGACTGTGCTTTTCTCAAAATTTGTGATGATGAGCACTGACAGTTGTCTAATTGAAAGGAGTATGCGTTGGAGTGCCTAAAGAGTTCAGCCAAATCGGATCAAGGAAGAGGACGACATCACCCGCAAGCAATGAGGTTCTAAGCTTTGTTGCTGGTAAAAAGTTATTGGGTGAGAACTACTTGAGAGACCAACTCGAGGATTCTTCATAGCAGGCCCTCAATGATATATCTAGCAGAAGAGTTCAGGTTCTCAAGATTGCCAGAAACTCCAATCCCACAGCTCATGTACTTGCTACTCAAGCATTTAGGCATGCTAATGAGTGTGATCATTCCAACAAAAATTGTACCAATATTAGACATGAAAGCGGCTGCCCTTTGCTGATGGTGCTGCAATCTGTAACTTGGAACTTCTGTACCCTTGTTGCAGGTTCTTGCTGCTGATAATAAAGGTGGTTTATTGTCAAAAAAAAATGACGAGAATGAACAGCATTGGCAAGAGAGGGCCACCCTATGGGACCCCTCTCAAGTTTCGAATGTTCACACTTGTTTAGTCAACGAAAACCAAGCGCGTAGAGGGCAAAGTAGTTGATTCAGTCGAAGGCTTTGTGGATGTCCAATTTAAGGAAGAATGATGGTATTTTCTCTCTCGCAATTGACGTACTACCTCCGTCCACGAAAAGAATGCAATTCTTGTATTTCGAGAATTCAAAAAGTTTAACCTTTGACTAAAATTATATAAAATATGCTAATATAAATGAAATAAAATAAGTGCTATTAGATTAGTTATAGAATATATTTCATAACAAATTTAGTTGTAGACATAAATGCTAATATAATTTATTATAACTTGGTAAAATTAGAACGAGTTTGATCGACACGCTTTTCATAATTACATTCTTTTGGGGACGTGTAGTTAGTACAACAAACATATATTCCAATAAAAGCACTTTGCCAAGGGGAGACCGGAGTGTCTAGGTGTGGTGCCAGTCTATCCGCCAATAGTCGGAAAAGACCTTCCCTTGGTGCATTTGCCTTCTTGGACAGTAGAACAATGTTCGTCATGTTTAGCAACAGCACATTGGTCGAATTCAGGCTAGGAAAATTTTATCTTGTTAACTTGGGGTACCCAACCCGCAAGGATTTTTTTTCCCACCGTACAAGGGAACAAAGTATCATGTCCCTGAGTGCAAAAAAGGCCCTTGGACAAAGAGGTAAAAGGGATTTGTTCAATTACTTACATTCTTCGCTTCGAATTGTCATATAGAGAGGTCGTTTGGAGTTTTAAAGATGAAATGGAGGATTTTGTTGAATTTACCTAGCTTTCCCATGCCAAAGCAAAAGCAAAATAATCATGCCATATATGCACATAATTTCATTAGAGAGCGCTATGGCGGATGATCTCTTTGACTTGTGTGCTGAAGGTGAAAGCTATGATCCAAATGGGGAAGCATCTTGGTCTCAAGCAAATGGAGCCAATACACGTCATGCATGGGGATGAAGATCAAAACATGAATCAATTTCATGATTGGATAACCAATGGTTTGTTTAGTAATAAGTCAAAGATTTGAAGAGTGAAATGGTTTGTAATAATAAAGATTTTGTAAACTATTTGAACATTATTTGTGAGTGAGTATGATTACTGTTGCTGCCAGCAGCAAAGCACACAAGAGCAGCGCGGTCAGCGGACCTGGGCGCGCGCGCGGCTAGCACCACGCCAAAAAAACTCCAGGGACAGCATTTCTCATCATTAAATTAGGGGTGTTTTGGTCATCTTACAAATGATGGTTTCAGGTTTAGTATCTTTAGTCCACCAAACCAAACATCATGTGGCTAAAGTTTATTCACTGGTTTAGATAGTGTTTGGTCCCATCTCTGCAGACGCTAGTGCTTGCGATACCATATTACGTACAGGCGGATGGAAGAGAATCTGTGTCAAAACAAGATTTGTTTGGTTTGAGCACGTAATGGTATCAATTGCGGTCGATGCAGTTGCGATGCGCCACCGATGTGATTACGCCAGGGTGGGAGGCGTAACAACTTTACATGTAGCGGTATCTTTTTTTTTGCGAAAGGGAAAAATATATTAAGCAACAGCACAGTACATCTTCCCTTTTACAAACTGGCCCCCGAAGAAAAAGAAAAAAACAACTGAGTCCAGATCACAGTTCATCTTCCTAATCTCCGAGCCGCAGTTCGCAGCCGACACCACCGTCGGTCCATGTCCACCTCCCGGTCCACCAAGGAGCTTCACCCATTGGAAACGCCGCAACAGCCATCGCCCAGACCTCACCAGACGAATCGATTCCGCTGAAAGAGTATCTGCCACCCCAAGACGGAAAGGGAGAGGAAAGAACTCCGCAGTCGCCGGCCAGAAGACCGACGACCAGGAGAAGAATCCATCGCCGCCGAGGAACCCGGCAGCGAGGACAAGCTTCACACCAACGAAGAAGTACAGAGCTGTGCACCTTATTCGCCGGCGAGGTAGCTCCCAGCAGCCGCCGCCACCAGGAATCCTGCTCCTCCCGCCGCCAACACCAGCCAAGACAGGGAAACCGACGAAGATGTCGAAGAAGAAGACCGCCATGGAGACCTCCTCCCCACACCCACGCCATCGTCCGCCGGAGACATGGCGACGGAGGAAAACGAACCCGCGCCGGACCACGGGTAACCCTAACCCTAACCTACACCTAGTAGCATAGGGTATGTACACCGGCCGCCCAATCCGCAGGTCCTCGCACCCTCCGGCACCGACGAGGCAACCGGAGGCGGCGAGGACCCGCCGGATTCGACGCCGGAACGGAGGTCACCTCGAGTTCGCCCTTGTCTACTGTAGACGGGGAGAAGAGTCGAGAGACAGAGTGAGCGGCACTCTCTCTCTCTCTCTAACCTCTCTAACCTCTTTACATGTAGCGGTATCTAATTATGTAGGAAGCGGATACGGTGTTGAGCAAACAATATTTAATGAAACCGATTAACAGTGTTATCTATTTATGTTACAAATAACCGAACCAAACACTTGTATGAACATGCATGAATTGTGTCCCATATTCTTGTATCATACATAGTCAGGGCTACATCAAAGTCATGCATGCTAGCATGATATGGTACAAGATAGTTCTCATGTTCGGTGGTTGGCCTATATATAGATACATACTCCCTCTGTCCCCTCTTGCCACAAGTTTGACTCGATTTATAGAAAATACATGCAATATTTATGTCTCCAAATAAATTTGTAAAAAAACTAGATCTAAAGATCTTTCTCGATGATACTAATTATGATACTAATCAATGATATTTAGTATTTATTAAAATTGCCGGCATTTATTTCTTGGAAAGCACAAGCGACAGTTAAAAAGGGACGGAGGGAGTACTAGATAGATAGTTCTTGCAAAACTATATTTAATTTTAGTCATAACTTAACCTACAAAGTAGTTTAGGCCTTGTTTGGATCATTACCAAAATAGTGAAATTCTCTTAGTTTTTTAAATAGTAATTAATAAAATACTACCATTACCCACAGCACATAAAAATCCTCACGAAGAGGCATTTGGTAGAGAAAATGTTTACTAAATTTTAAATAACAAAACAGGAGAAGCCCACCTCACTAAAAAAAATTATAAATTCTAGTTGTGAATGGCTGGCTTTAAGTCTAAAACACTTGTAACATAACATCTAAAAAGTTACATAGGCTTTATCCAAAAAAATGACACGGCTATCCCCAAATAACTGTTTGGATAGTTATTTGGATGATTGGTTCGCTTATTACATTTACACCCGGTAAAGTCTGTTACAATCAGAAAAGAAATCAGACCTCCTGAGACCACATAATTTTTACAACAGATATGGGCTCATCCACGTTGCGCTTGTCCTTGCGGAACACTCGATGGGCTCCTCGAGCTTTTGGGTGCCATGGCGTGGGACGCGTCCCAGACCAGAAGTACGTGGGTGCATCAGCAGCACACTCCTGATCGTCTGTTCGGCTGGTTAATTTTTTGGTTGGAAAGTCCAGTTGCTACAGTGTTTTCTAGCGGCTACAGTATCTTTCCAGCCATTTCCTTTCGGTACCAGTGCTGATGTGATGGTTGACAGCGGCAGCTGCACAGTGCTCAATTCCAGTCGGAACGGCTTGTCTGGAATGCGCGAGAGAACTAGCCAGAACTAGCTCATTCTAGCCATCCGAACAGACACGAACTTTAGGACGTTAATTGTCGTGGTCATGGAGCATGGGGGTCTAATTGTCGTGATCATGAGCATGATAGCACTGTGCACCACACATTAGCCCTCTGCATCGTCATATCTCAATTAATTGTTAACAGTACTATGCTCTCGCTCCTATTGTTGCTTCATGCTTGTCGTGGTCGGACCCATGGTCCTTTGGCACCACGCACTCTCATGGCACACCCTAGTCAAGGTCGTCGGGGACCAGGCCAACTGTCCGTCCACGGGGACGCGTCGATTCTCTACTGGTGCCGGGGCCACTAGCTAGCGTTATTTCAATTCTCCACATTGACCACAATTCAATGCCACAACGCACGGCGCCAACCGCCAACCCAACAAGCACGGGACACATCACATCATGTATTATGAGCCGTGCGCTTACAGTGTGAATCCATGGAACCGATCGATGATGGATTTCATCGGATGGAAGCGAGCCCGGCCACCGGCTTCCTACGGGGCACTGAACCAAGCGCAGCCGCGCGGGATGCCAAGCTTTGGGCCTGGTTCTCTTTCACCTAATTTCGTAAGTTTTTTCACTCTATCTTCATCACATTAATTTATACCCGCATATATGAAAACATTAAATATATGTAAAAAATAACTAATTACATAGTTTAGTTATAAATCACGAGATGAATCTTTTAAGCCTAGTTGGACCATGATTAGATAATATTTATCAAATACAAACGAAAATGCTACAGTTGCTCAGATTGCAGAAAGTTGCAAACTGAACAAGGCCTTGATCAACAGCATCCGGCCGGTGGCAGCGCTGCAGCGCACAGGCAGCAGCGTCCACGCCGACGATCTGCACCTTTTACCGCGAGGGCTTGTTGGTCTCGAGCTATTTATATATATAGTTGAAATGATTGAGTAATTTATATCACTATCACCGCTAAAATATTGGGCTTCTTCTAGTGTTTTTTAATAATAATAAAACACTATTTTTAGTCATAGCATATAAAAATCTCACTAAGAAGTATTTAGTAAAAAAAATTTATACTTAATTTTGAATACTAAAACACTAAGAGAATCCCACTGCCGTAGAGGAGGACTGAAATTCTGGTTATGAATGTATCGCTGTGCATTGGTTCCTGCCTCCATTCCTGAATAAGCGGACGGCCAGGAGTGTTTGAATCCTTGACATAAAGTTTAGCCCAGATCACATTAGATATTTGGATGTCAACTAAAAAACTAAACAAGAGCTAATTATAAAACTAATTGCATAAGCCGTGGCTAATTCATCGCGAAACAAATATGTGAAGCCTAATGAATCTGTAATTAGCATGTGTGTACATATAGGCAAATCATGGACTAATTAGGCTTCATAAATTCATCTCGCAAAAATTAGCCTTTATTATGCAACTAGTTTTATAAGCAACATATATTTATACTCCTAATTAGTACTCTCTCCGTTCTAAAAAACATGTAATTATGGAAAGCGTGCCGGTCAAACCTTTGACTAAGTTTATAGCAAAAATTATTAATATTCATATCTCAAAATAAATTTATTATAGAAATATATTCCATAACCAATCTAATGATATTTATTTTATCTTATAAGTCTAAGTATTTTTTATATAATTTTTAGTCAAAGTTCGTATTGGTTGACTCCTTGTAATATGAGAATTGCATGTTTTTTAGAACGGAGGGAGTATCTTGACATCCTATATTAGTACCTAGACATCCTATGTCATAGGGACTAAAGTTTAGTCCGATTAGTACATAATTAGCCCATATGATCATTAAAGTTTAGTATGATTAGTACATAATTAGTCAATGTGATGTTACAGTAAGCATATACTAATCATTTCTTAGTTAGACTTAATAAATTCATCTCATGAAATAGCCATGACTTATGCAATTAGTTTTCTAATTATCTCATGTTTAGTGCGTGTAAATATTCGATGTGACCCGGACTACTCTCTCCGTTCTAAATTATAAGCCACTTTGATTTTTTTAGTTTATCTATTTTTCTATGTATTTAGACATATTATTATATGTAGATATATAGTAAAATAGGTGTATCAAAAAAATCAAAGTAACTATATTTTAGAACGGAGGGAGTAAAAAAACTAGTCACGAGATAGTCTTGAGTGCTGCTGATCCTCCTTTTTAATCGAACCCGCAAGCCCCCGTCTCTGCACAAGTCGTCCTTCCACCCACATAGCTGCTAGCAGACACACTGAGGAGTTGACAGGGAGAGCAACAATGGCGGACCTCGTGCTTGGGTTGGCCAAGACGACGGTGGAGGGGACGGTAACCATGGCCAGGTCGGCCATGGAGGAGGAGGTGAAGCTGCAGAAGACCGTGCAGCGTGCCCTGTTGGTTATCACGGACGAGTTCGAGATGATGCACTCCTTCCTTAAAGATGCCAAGGACAGCGTCACTGACCATGTGACGAAGACCTTGGTGAGGCAGGTCCGCAACACGGCCCTAGACGTGGAGGATTGCATCGAGATCATTGTCCACCTGGACAAGAAACCGCACTGGTTGCGCCCCATGATGTTCCCTTGGTGCATGCCGGCTGCGGCGCCATGGGAGGATCTGGACGCTGCCGTTGCAAATTTAGAGCAGCTCAAGGCTAGAGTGGAGGCCATGGGTCACCGGAACTTGCGCTACAACCGCATCGGCGACCCTGGCCGTAAGCCTGTCGAGCAGATGCATCAGCACGCTGCTGCCAATGCAATGGTACCAAGCATCTTGCTGGTCACAGCAGCAGATGCAGCGAAGAAGCAGAGCAGTAGAATGGATCTTGTCACGTTGATCAACAAGAAAGGTACATATGAAGCGAGAGGTAGGGTCATAGTTTTAAATCTCCCGCTAAGGATGCCGCTATAGCTCGCTATAGCCTTTTGAGGCAGGGTGCCGCTATTTGCGTTCGTGTACATTTTTGCCGCTATTTCCCGCTATAGCCCGCAATAGCTCCGCTATTAGCTGTTTTAGAGCTCTGCCGCTAAACACCTTAGCCCGCTATTTAAAACATTGCGTAGGGTTTAGAAACTTCTTTTATATATGCACGAATTTCACTTGGAATTCAATGAAAAGTGTTAGTTTTGCCCTAAAATTTAGCTTTATCTATTAACACTTACCTCTCATTCCCAACCCTGTGGCAGAAGAAAAAAAAGAAGAAAAAGAAGCAGAAAAAGAAGAAGTAACGGGAAATGTGTTGGAGGAGGATCAAAAAGTAGATGTCCATCAACTCAAAGTCATATCACTGTTGGGAACAGGAAGCGATGTAGAGATTATGACGATGAAGAAGGCCTACGACGACTCAGAAACCTGCAAAAACTTCACGTTCCGAGCCTGGGTGAAACTGGTGCATCCTTTCAATCCCATTGAGTTCATCCGGAGCTTGCTGCCTCAGTTCTACAGAAACTACTCTTGTTCAAAACAAAAGGAAACTGCTAATTTCCTGGAGGTGCTGGTGGCCACAGACAAAGAGCTAATCCTGGATTTCATGAATCGGAAAATAAGCCAGAGGTACCTAGTCGTCTTGGAAGACGTGTCTACTATGGCTGATTGGGAGGTCGTTAGGAGCTACCTACCTGACAACATCAATGGCAGCTGCGTCGTCGTGCACACGCGACAGCATGGAATTGCATGCTCGTGCGTCGGGCATCAATGCCGAGCATCAGAGCTGGAAAAGTTATCGGCCGATCATTCTGTCTACGTCCTTCACAAGGAGGTACGAAATAGGAGTACGCTTGAATCATGATAAGTATTTTTTTTTCATGAAAAGATTTACTCCCTTCTTTATTATATTTTAACTCCATTTCTTATTTGAACATAGTATGCTGGATGCCAATTATGCTAGTATTATTTTCAACATCTTTAATTTGTAAATAATTTCATGTAAGGGATTGAAACTAAAAAATAGGCTAAACAACACAATGACATGGAAAAACAATGGAAGGGGACACATGTGTGTGTACGACCTCATGGTTGCAGCTGGCCCTCTATTTTCGTTGGCTAGTAGAGATATGAGACACAGGATCTCCTCACTTTTATATATGTATATATGTATAATCTGTCTTTGATCAATCAATCAATCTATTTCGCATAATCACACAATTGCCTTAATTCTATTTCACACAATCTTATTCAAGTCATGTTTCCATGATTTCGGTTTAAGAAAAAATACCAGAGGGGACTGGTACGGCCAGTAGGTTGGTTTTTTTATCAGTTTTTTGGCTGAAATTTAATAAAAAATTTCAAAATTTATCCAAACTTTGTTAAAAAATTTAAATTTTGTACAGTAGCTGCAGCAACCTGTCAAAACCGGTCAATACCGGTCTAGACCGGTATATTGACCAGTTTTTCTGAAAACTCTAGATGTGCTAGCAAGCATTCTGGGCGTGTCCCTGGGCACCACGACGCCCCACATGCCAGAACTAAGGAAGAAGGGGGGGGGGCAGCGGGGCGGTGGGCGAGTGGCGCGGTGGCGTCCTCGCCCGGCCGGGCGTGGGCGGCGGTCGAGGCTGGCAGCGGCTTGTAGTGGGTGTTGGGGTTGGGGCCAGCGATGGAGCTTCAAGAATCCCTTGGCTCTATATACTAGCGGGTCGGCCCGGGCGGCGGTCATGAAACGGCGGTCGTGACAGGTTGGTCGGCGATGAGCGAGGCGGGCGGCGGCCGTTGAGCAAAGGGGCAGACAACCGGTTGGGGGGGGGGAAGGGGGGTAGATGGTGGGGGCGAGCTCCGGCAAGGTTTGGGGAGGGCGGGCTTGTGCAGCGGGGGGGCAAGGGGCGGGGCGGGAGGTGGACAGTGAGGCCACCAATGAGGTCTTTGGAGGCCTTGATGGCAGTTGAGGTGGGCAGGGGAGGGATGGACGGGGGAGGAAGATGAATAGGGGCCCGTGGGTACGGGGAGGGCTGGTGTGTGCCGCTACTAGGCTTCTACGACCCAAAGGTCGGTGCTCCATACTGGGACCACAAACTGCGCCTCAAACTTCAGTACCATGACGCTGACACCACCGTCGTCATAGCATGCTACTTCGACTCGAGAGCCACCAATCACATGACACACCAAATGACATTAAACGCTGGTATTCTATAATTCTTCTTCATAGCTTTCTTTTCCGTCATTTATTGTTTTCGGCAATGGGTATCTGCTCCCTGCTGTCTCACTGGCCACACAGATCTTACTAATTCTCTTCGTCTTTATAACGTCCTTGTTTCCTCAAGTCTTGTTAAAAATCTTATTTATGTTCACTAATTATTTGCTTCTAATAACAAATGCTTTATGGAATTTGACCCTGGTTGTACTGTAAAGGATCGTCCTTCTAATTAAGAGAGATCTCATTAGGTGCAATAGCTCGGAACCACTCTATATATCCATCGTGGCTTCCGGATTCTGCTTTCCTTACCACGTCACCTTCCTTTGCCATTGAATCTGGGGCATCATGGTCATGAAGTTGTCTAAGGGTATTCATACTCGTCATCCTCTAAATCCATCATCTAAGGCTATCCACACTCATCATCATCTATTTCTATTCTATATACTCCTGGTCATCAATGTTCTCTTCTCTATACATGTTTCTTCCGCACCCATCATCCTCTATATCCTATACTATATATCAACTACCAATAACGGCCCCACTTGTCATTCTCTATAAAGTTTATCCAAATATATTTATGTAAGATCTTGTTTTGAAGGATTTATTGAAACAAATTTAATGGTGCAATCGAAATTTAATTTGGCTTTTTGGTTTGTGAGTTATAACATTTTTTGTGTCTTATAAAAAGGTGGGACCCACCATTGCATGCTCTCACATGCATGCTCTGTCTCTCCCGCACATGCTCTGGCTCTGACGCACATGCTTGTGGGACCCGCCTCCATCCTTTATGTAATCTCGCTACTTCCACGGAATTTGGCGGAGCACGTCCTGTCCATCTCGATAGTGGAGACACGTAGCGGGCCTGCTGCGGCATTTTTTTCTCTATCCGTCTCCAGGAGGACCGGGTAAAGGACGCGAGATAGGTAGATAAAAAGAAATATTCCGTCTTAGTCATCCTTCCTCTATACCACTGTCTCCATCGCACTCATTCATCCGCTACATCTTACTCTATCAAAAGTGGACCCATGCGCCAGTTTTTTCATTTTTCTTCACACTGCCCCCCCCCCACGCGTCCCCATTCTCTCTGCTCTATCCTCCCCACCATGCACACTGCCGTCTCCTCCCCTCGCCACATTCCTCTTCCTTACGCTTGCCGACGGCAGACGCGGAGAGGTGCGGGTAGACGCGCCGGCGGCGGCAGGCTGCGTCAAAGTCACCGAAGCGAGTGCAAACGGCGGCGACCAGCGAGCGCAGAGGCGGCAACGAGCGCATGCGGGCATGCGTGGCAATGCGCTGTGAAGCTCACGCTGACGCCGGGCGAGGGCGCGTGGTGGCACCGACGGCGCTCCTCCTCTTCCTTCGCTCTCTGCCGCCATGGGATTCGAGGTCCACCGGCCGGAGCTACTCGAGCACGGGGCATGGAGCTGCTCAACCACGGCGCCTTCCTCACACATGGAGCAGAGCCGCCGGGCTCTATCGCGGCGAGGTGGGGGCGGGGATGCGACGCCGGGACGGCTTCCGGTCTCTCCTCCTCGGCCGATGCAAGGTGGGGTCAGCGCAGGCTGTAGCGCATGCCTGCAATTCCCCCAAATTTGGCAGACGAGCACTGCTTCTGTACGCATTTAGCGAACCCATTGCGGGGTTTTTACGCTATCACGGTCCTGCAACACCAGATACCGGATGCCGGTCCCGTTAGTCTAAGAAGCATAATTGTCGGCCATTTCTTGTAATATGAGTGCCAGTGAATAGATGTGTCATGCATGTTAGTTTGGTCATCACACTCGTCATCTATTTTTTTCACATCCAATTTAAGAGTATCTCTAAGAGTTTGCCAAAATTTACTTGACAAATCTTGTGATTTGGCAACTCTCTAAAATATATGGCAAGTGAAAAAAGAGTCCCTCTCCAATAGTCTGGCATAATTCACTTGCCAAACACAGATCAAACTTACATCAAGAATCCCTAGACAGAAACAAAATTATGTTTATATCCTTCCACCTTTTGAAAACTTACATCAGGAACCTGAAACAGAAATAAAATTGTTTTTTTACCCTTCCACCACTTCTAAAAGCTCGATGGCAAGTCACGTCCACGCGCGGGAGGAAAGAATAGCAACTTGGGATAAATAAGGAGTTGATTTGAGGAGTTGCTGAAGAGGGTTTTTATGATTTTGCCAAGAAAATAAGGACAGCAAGTTGAAATAGCAAGTTGTTAAAGATGCTCTAAAAACAGGCAAATGACTATCATATGCGTGCAAGGCTTAAGTTTACAAATGATGGCTTCCTCAGTGAGAACAAAAGATAGTGCAAAAACATAAAGAGTATTAAACAGCATTACAAAGACAGGTCCTAAACGAAACGAATATATAATTGACTACTGCTTAAAATGTTTTTCCGATACGGTGCCATTTTATTAAACGAGGAATTTATACAATCCAACCACCTCGATTAATTCCTAACGATAAATGGAGGCGGACGTTTATTTACCAAGACACCAAAAATGACCATTGCCGAGGCGCTTATTATATTTACCTAGACGGTTAGGAAACAGCCACCTCCATAAATCGATTTATGGAGGCGGACATTTTAAGGCATCCGCCTCCAAAAAAGGAGGCCATTTTCAGAGGCTCAGTCCTGTCTCAGTTAATCATGGCCGATCCCAGTAGCAATGAGAAAAGCCCAAACCACAACCCAATATCACACCCGGATTATATATACGGTGCCTTAGGGTTTGACTCATTCTTCCCATTCGCGCAATCGCGGCTACGTCTCGCTCACCTCTCACTTCCTATCCCTCACCTTTCTCAGTCGTGCAGGTGGCCTCACGAGCATGGCACCCCACTCCTCCCCTCCCCTCATAGTGGCACCCCTCTACCTCCCCCCCGCTTCCCTCCCTCCCCTCCCCTCACGGTGGTGCCTTACCTCTCCCCCTCCTTTCTCTACCTATGGGCTTTGCGGCTTAGGGGGGCGCCCCCTCCGGCGGGCGCGGGGGCCAGGCTGGGCGAGCGACACTTCTTGTGGGCATGGGGTGGCTTGGTAGGATATGGAGCTAGGCGGTGGGTACGGTGCTCCAATAGAGGCACAGGCAGCGCGGGGCGCTCTCTGGCAGCAGCGGCGTGGCTCTACATACCCTCCCAACGTCACCAGCGGCGCCAGGACGACATGGAGCCACACCCTGATCTGCCACTGACGATGATGACCGATCGGATCCGCCGCCAGAGCACCTCCACCACCACTACCGACAACAATTGAGCGGATCTATGTCCGTGGTGGCTGGATCCGCCATTGGTCACCGGATCCATGCCCGTGGTGGCCGAATCCACCATTGGTGGCCGGATTGAGTTGCCCCGACTGCGGTGGCACACGGCTCAGTTCCAGCCCGGGCCCAATTTGGGCTACATGATTTTTTTGTTTTTTATTTTTCAAAATCAATTTTCTGAGGCGGACATTATAACTGTCTAGGTTGAAAGGTGATTTACGGTGTCTTTCCACCGAGGCGGTTGTGATGTCTAGGATAATCCATTTCGCCGCTATGGAATAGTATATGCAGTAGTGCGCGTTAACTTCTAGCAGCGGAACTCCAAAACTTCTCCCCAGGTAGCTGACAGGGGACACGTGCACCTACAAATCTTCAAAGCCTTCAAAATACTCCACACTAAGGATGAAAACGGTCGAAAACAGTTGAAAAACTCCTAAACTGTTTTCTACTTTTACATTTGAAATATGAAAACGAAAGCGAAAACGATAAAATCGGACACGAAAACGAACACGAACTTACGAAATATCAAGGATTTCGAAAACGAACCAATTCGAGCAGATTCATGTCAATCACGGTCGATATACGAAAAGTCAATTCGGAATACCGACCCGCAAATACATGACTAAGTACATATATGATCAAATTCAAGTGCATATAATAATTAATAAGTGCACAACGAATAAAAATGAGGCTAGACATCGTCTATATAAGAGAGGGCAACTAGCAGGCAGTAGAAAGAACACAACTGCATGGTAAGCAGGCTGTAATTGAGCTGCATCACATGTGCAGTCGACCAAATTTGTTTTAAACCGAATTTTGAATTCGAAAATTTTTAAATTAAAAGTAGAAAAGTAGAAAACGGTCGAAAAATATTTAAATCGTTTTCTACTTTTTACATTTGAAATACTGAAACATCTGAAATACGAAAACAAAAATAATAAAGGCAGACAAGAAAATACAAATTCGATCGGATTAAATATAGAAAACGATGCGGTTCCGATTGGGATATTTCTATTCCGTTTTCATCCTTACTCCACACAAATCTCTTGGTCTGAGCAGTAGGTTTTTTTTTTTTTTTTTTTTGGGAATAAAAGCTTCATTGATCACAGCGTTTCATTACAGTCTGATTGCAGGCAGCGCTGCAAGAAGCTAAGGGGGGAGAACCAAACATTAGACTCTAGAGAAGAAACAGCAAAGCGAGCACAGGAATGCGCGGCACAATTAGCTTCTCGACGAGCATGTTGGACCGTGAAGGATGTGAATGCTGTTGCCATCTCTTCTATCTCATTCAATATTGGTGCTATATCAGACCTCTGTTTTGCTCTGTTCTTCCAGAGGGCCACCAGATCTTGGGAATCTGTTTCTACTATGATGTGATCCGTCGTTCCCTGGGGAATTAATCGTAAGCCGTCCCGGATTGCCTCCACTTCCGCTATCAGGGCTGAACCTACCGGACCCAGCCAACGAGCGCAGGCCGCTCGCATCGCTCCACTGCTGTCCCGGACCACAGCTCCTGTTGCACCAACTCCCTGTTCGTGCAGATAGGCTCCATCAGAGTTTATTTTCAGAGCTCCTGGGGCCGGAGTGTTCCATCTGGTTTGTTGCCTGCCCACGCTCCTTTCCCCAAAATTCACTTCCGGTAATGACAAGTGCATGCAAGTTTCCAACGCCCATTTGATCGCCAGGCTCGGGTCGATGGATGCCTTCCCATGTTTCCTGTCATTTCTGCTACTCCAAAGTGACCACATTCCACATAGCAAGACAGACCTGTCTGATTCCCGACAATAGGCGTCATCAAGCAGATCCCGCGTCCAGGTGTCAGGGTGGAGCCTCGGAAGTTTAACCCCTGTTAGAGTTCGCAGGCGGTCCCAGAAGCTGATTGCAAAAGTGCACTGTGTTAGAGCATGGAACGTCGTTTCTTCACCGTTTCCACAAAAGATGCAGGTGCCCATTGGTTCCAGATGCCGGCGATGAAGGTTCTGTCGGCAGGGGATGAAGTCATGAGATACTCGCCACCAGAACACTCTTACTTTTGGTGGAACCTTGGCTTTCCAGAGCCGCTTCCAATGTGGGTCTCCATCAGAGATTGAGTAGGCAGCCCGATTCTCGCCATGATCCCTCACCTGTATATCAAGTGTGGACAGCATACGATAAGCCGATTTGACTGTATAGAGGCCATGTCTCTCCCCCGACCAAGCCCAGAAATCCTCCTGAGGTCTCCCCAACGGGATGCGTCTCACAGCCTGCGCATCCATATGTAGCAAGTTATGTTCCAGTGCGGCTTCATTCCAGTTTCTCCCATCTGGCTCTAGCAGGTCACTGACAAGTATTGCCGTGGCCCCCTCTTTCGGACAGATTGGTTTTCCCCCGACAGCACCAGGTATCCATCGGTCCTGCCATACGTTGGTACTTTCTCCATTTCCAATACGGCGAATGAGACCACATTGTAGAGCTTGGCGACCCTGAAGAATGGCTCCCCAGGTTTGGGACGAGTTGCGCTTCTTTCTCGCCGTCATGAAGTCTCCATTATGGAAGTATTTCCCCTTTAGGACTTTGGAACACAGTGTGTCTGGTGATGCCATGAGCCGCCATCCCTGCTTGCCGAGCATTGCCAGGTTAAAAAGCTTGGTGTCTCTGAATCCCATACCTCCATAGCATTTGGGCCGGTTGAGATCTTGCCATCGCTTCCAGTGGATGGCACGGCTATTAGCTGAGCCCCCCCACCAGAAGTTCGAGATCGCCCCAGTAAGTTTCTTCCTTGTCCTTGCTGACAACATAAAGCAGCTCATTGGGTAAGTTGGAATAGACTGCGCCACTGATTTTATCAACACTTCCTTTGCTGCATTACTCAATAATTTCTCACTCCATCCATTGACTAGCCCCCGGACTTTTGTTGGGATCGATTCAAAAGCTTCAGTTGTACTCCGACCCAGTGCAGTGGGAAGTCCCAGGTATTTCTCTCCGAGTGCCTCAGTCTGGATACCAGTTGATGTCTTCATATCCCTTTTCATATCATCAACACAATTTGTACTGAAGAAAATTGCCGATTTCGCTATATTCACCATTTGTCCTGACCCTATTTGATAGGTGTGCAGGATCTCAGCGAGCCGCTGTCCTCCCCGCTCGCTGGCTTGTGTGAATACCAGGCAGTCGTCGGCAAAAAGCAGGTGCGAGACCCATGGGGCATGGATGCCCACCCTTACTCCTTTGGCTAAGAATTGCGGCCCCGAGAATTTCAGCATGGAGGATAGACCTTCAGCACAAATGAGAAAAAGGTAAGGGGACATCGGGTCACCTTGGCGGATTCCTCGAGTAGGTTGGAAGGAGTTTGAGAGCTGCCCATTCACTCTAACCGAGAAGCGTACTGTTTCCACACATTTCATGATTAGATGGACTATAGCTTCATCAAAACCCAGCTTTGTCATGATACTCCGGAGATATCCCCATTCCACCCTATCATACGCCTTCGCCATGTCCAGTTTGACCGCACAAGCTCCTGTTTTTCCTTTCTTCTTCTTGAGATAATGGATGTGTTCGTAGGCCACCAACACATTATCAGTAATCAACCGCCCCGGGACAAAGGCTGATTGTTCCAAGGATATTACGTCATCGAGCACCGACCTCAGCCTGTTTGCTATCACTTTGGAGCATATTTTATATAGCACATTGCAGAGAGCAATCGGGCGGAACTGAGAGAGGTCCTGTGGGTTTTTCACTTTGGGGATCAGAACCAACACAGTATTGTTCACCACCGACGGCATATCAGCGCCATTCAGAAAGCTTAAGACTGCCTGACAGATGTCCCTCCCAACCAAAGCCCAATGTTTTTGGTAAAAGCCTGCTGTGAAACCGTCCGGTCCAGGGGCCTTGTTTGGTTTCATCATGAAAAGTGCAGTTTTGACTTCAGTCTGAGCAGTAGGTTTAGGAGGGGTTCAGAATAATCCACCATATTCTCTTGGTCTTAATTCTGTTGTGCCCCTTCAGTTTTTAAGTAGAGACGGCCTAAACCGTTAAGGGTTCCACACTTTGCGGAGGAATTAATGGCAAAACGGACAGAACCCATGCAACTTCTGTTTGGATAATGTTTGACCCAGTCAATCCGACCTATACTTAAGATTTTTTTTTTCGGGGATACTTAAGATGCACACGGAGCATAGGTGCAGGCCTCCGACCCTAGATTTCATGGTGCATTTTTAACTTGTAGATTTTAAAAACAGTATAGAAAAGTTTTATCTCTATAAAACTATCTCTACTCCTATAAAAATTTTATAATCTCTCTTTTCATCACTATAGTGCTATGTTAGCATATTTAACACCCATAAAACTCTTTGAAACCCTTCATTGAGATTGGCTTAGGGTGCTTTAGTAGCTCTGTCGGCTCCCATTCTCAGGGGCTAAGCGCAAAGACCACTCAGCATGCTCTGGTAGCTCTATGGGCTCCCATCTTTTTTTGTGGGACGAAAGATCTAAGAATTATATTAGATTATAGCTAAGTACATCATCACGTTACAAATACTCTAGAATATACTATTTATATCCAAAAACTAATCATTTAAATTGTATTCACACTCTGTATAACTCTAAATCTCAAATCCAAACCTTTATGATGATTGTATGTATGATTAAACATGCAAACACTTGGCAAAAGACCTGAGCATAGATGCCCAAAAATACACGAAACTATTTCTTGTATCTTCATTCTTCTTTCTACTACTAAAAATAAGGAAGACTAATCTACAACTTATTCTCCCTAGTCTGTTATCATGATCAGATCTAACCATAATTAAATAAAGAAGACATCGGTGTGACTGTAACGGCTAACAGAGACATCACTTGTCAGAGGTAGCGTTACCTTCGAAATTGTGTCCGAGGCATGCACCATACCTCTTTAGAACCTCTCTAGAACACATCGGATGATAACACAAACCAGTCCAATGCAGTATTGTTCATCATCCGAAGGACTCCATGTACCAAACCCTCAAGTGAACAGTGCTAGTGTTGCGTCCAATGGTCCCTATAACACTCCGGCCTATGGCTTACTAGGATTGATAGGATACTCACACCAACAAGTTGCAATTTCTTTTTCAGAAGCCCATCTCGAAAGAACTCTAGAGTTAAGCGTGCTTAGCCTAGAGAAATTTACAGATAGGTGACCGACTAGAAAGTTTTTCTCGGGTGCGCATGAGTGAGGATAAAATATGCAGAAAAGACTGGTATTGGTCTATAAGGACGGACTATGACCTGAAAAGCTACCAGATGTAAGCGGACCTGGCCTCAAGGAGGCGGGACGTTTATAGAATGGTATCAGAGTTGACTCTCGCGATCTTACAGATGTGTGTGTCGCAGTTGCTTAGGCATGGTACGTATGGCTAGTGTGGATCTGGAGTGGTCACACAGCATGGCACATGCGCTGGCACTTTGCATACGGACTTGGTGAAAAGAGGACATTTCTGGCTTGGGGTTGACTGACGAGGACACTAGTCTTTTAAGGGGGTGACGATGTAACACCCTAGCCCAAGGCTTACTAGGATTGATAGGATACACACAACAACAAGTTGCAACTTGTTTTTTGGATTGCAACTTATTTTCCGAAAGCCCGTCTCCAAAGAACTCCAGAGTTAAGCATGCTTGGCCTAGAGAAATTTAGGGATAGGTGACTGACTGGGAAATTCTTTCCAGGTGCGTATGAGTGAGGACAAAATACTCAGAAAAGACTGGTGTTAGTCTATGAGGGCAGACTATGACCTAGAAAAGTTGCCAGATATAAGGGGGCCCGGCCTTGAGGAGGCGGGACGTTGCAGTCCCTACGTCAACATCCAATAGATTCGTAATCCTTCGTTGCACCATGTCCAAGTCACATCAGACGCCAACCAGACTCCATCAGCAATATCTGATGCATCCTTTAACACTGGATTCACTTTCATTTCGAAATCCTTTGTGAATGAGGTTGACTCCAATTGATCTTTGGGCTAACTTTGAACAACCAATGTTAAGTTTTATAAGTGTGCACCAAACATAACACATTAGACTCACCTAGATCAAGCTACAAGTTCATACCCCTTATAGTACGACCAAAGGAAAAGCAATATCCTAAACTACTCTATGTGTCTCTCAATGCCATAAGACATTTTTAGAACTAATTCATCCATAACCTTCTCATCCATCTTTTGAAAATTAAAACAAATTCCATCGACAGGGGTATGAAAACCATTGATTGCCTAAACAATCACCATTATCATGACCTAACTTAAATTGACTCTGCAAAACATATGTTAGTTACAATAATCTTGTGTATCAAAGGTGGTTGCTGTTGCTCAGAGTCTTCAAAAGCTTGCTCATCAAACTCATCGAACATTGCACCTTCTATTCGCATCACACAAGTACATATAATAAAGTAATACAACAAGATTAGAAACAATACACCGAACAATACTAACAGAACAAAGCAATGCTATAAAGCTAATGTACATATCCTTAGGAACATGTAAATGAAAGAATCACTCAAAACTGAGCTACTAAAATGGGTCTAGGGGCTTAGCTACTAAGACATTAAACTTTCTAGGGCCTTTTTTAAAACATTGAGGCACCTATACATAATTACGTAAAAGAATTCAGGGTCTAACATGCATGTAAAAGAGCTAGGATTGGACGTTAGGTCCTATTTTACAAAAGAGCAGGGGCTAAACCGCTAAAAATAGGACCTAATCATAAACAGTTTTAACTAGAGTTGTAATATGGGTTGGTTCCTTAAAAGCTAAAAGGCTCTCTAAAGAAATGGCAGGACGACTTGGTCAGATCAGATTTGAGCGATTGGACTGAAATTGACGACCAAGATTACATGGGTAAAAGGGTACATTACGATATAATCTCGACAACTAGTTGTGAATCAGACGATTGTGGCTTGCTTCGCTGGGCTAGGTCAGTGGCAACCGTGACAGGAGGCGGCACGTGGCAGTGGATGGTGGCATTCTCGCCAAAATCACTCTAGAGGACTCTGATTACAATGTTAAAAAACTCTAGAGCAAACTGGGAACATGACAAACTCACCCAAGTTGATCTTGATGATGGCTGAAGAATGATGATTTATCGACGTCTTGGGCTGTGTAGAGGCAACAAGAGTGAGCAATTGAGCAAAAAAGAGGGCATGAGAGCAAGCAATAGCAACATGGGTGGCTTCGGTACATCGAGATAACCTTCAGAACAGCTTCATGAGTATGGCAATGCAGCAAAGGTGGAGATTAATGGTGGTGACTAGGATTAGGGTTGTGGCACATATGAACTTGAGGCACTCTTGGCATTTCGTCAGCCTTTTGAATAAATCTGCAAACGCATGGAACACCATTGTCACATTTCCTTTAGTGTACAGTCTGTTTTGTCTAGTTAGTTTTGGTTTTTTCAGACAATCATTCACCAATCGCTACTCTATGAATATGTCATGTTGTGATATAAAGGTGATGGACTAGAATTCTAAGGGTTCTCCATAGGGCTAACTACCCAACAGGGGCTTAGGCCGGCTCACAATCCACTTGAAGACATGATACACGGTGGCGTGTACTCCAAGATAAGATGGCCTGCCCTATGAACTATATAAAGAGACGCAGGAGCACCCTCTTTGTACAATCAGTCATACACAACAACCTAATGCAAGGCAAATCACCTAACTGGACTAGGGTATTATGCTATCAGCGGCCTGAACCAATATAAACCGCTATCTTTGCGTTTACCATCACGTTCTGTATATGTGGAAGCCCTCCAATCACTGTCCCAAATAACAACGTGACATGTCTTGCCTGTCATCAAACACCAACAAAAGCTTTAATCATAAGCAAGTACATTTGAATATGAATAATATCACCAATTTTGTACCACAAAAGTATATACTTACAGTAGAGTAATAAGTACTTCCTCCATCCCAAAATAAGTACTCTCTTCGTCTCAAAAGGAACGTAAATCTCGTTTCCCGAGAAGTCGAAGATTCTGTATTTTGACCAAATATAAATGGCAAAGTATTGATATTTAGGATGCGTAATAAGTATAGTTAGATGAATCATGAAATTAAATATTTTTATATTAAACCTAATTGAAAATATAAATATATATAATATCTTCTATAAACTTAGTCAAACTTAATATTTTTTGACTCATTGTAGTACACTTTTAGCTTTTTGGTGAAGAGATCAATGCTTGTGAGAAATTACATATACACCCCTATAAAGGTGTAATCATTGTATTTTGGAAAGAGAGAAAGTAGAAAAAGACAACTAGATGCTCTACCACAAAATCAACCTGACTCACACGCTCTTTTCTTTGCAGGATGCGGCTGGAAAAGTCATTGATGAGGATAATGTGGACAAGAAGATAACTGCATATGAATCATGGCGGGAGAAAAATACACTTTTGGCCGTGAGACGGATTTACGATGGCTGTTTTGGCTCACGCATCCAGGCGGCGTGGTCTCAGTGTGGGGGATGTCTGGTGTTGGCAAATCATATCTCATCCAACACTTCTACGAACAACAGTCGGAGTCTGGAAGATACGAGTTTGGTTGGGTGGATGTATCCCGTCCGTTCCATATAAGGGACTTCTGCAGGAGCTTACATTTGGCATTGAATCCTGATGCACAGATGGTGTCAACGATCAAAGATCCGATTCAAGAATGCCATGAATTCCTGTTAGGACTAGAAAACCCCTACTCCCTCCGTCTCATAAAAAACGCCATCGTTGACTTTTAATCATCGCATTTGACCATTCGTCTTATTTAAATTTTTATATAAATATCATGTATCTTGTTATGACTTATTTTATTATTAAAGATACTTTTATAATTATTTATTTATTTTATAATATATATAAATTTTTTAAATAAGACGGATGGTCAAACTTGATGACTAAAAAAAGTCAAAGATTACGTTTTTTATGAGACGGAGGGAGTACTTCCTTGTTATCGACGGTCTGCAGGCCACAGAAGAATGGGACTTGATAAAACCTATCTTCCAATTGAATACCAGTAGTTCTAATGAATCACCAAAAAAAAACAAAGTCATAATAATTACCAACGAAGAAAGTGTTGCCCATTACTGTGCAACAAAAAAGGTGTGGAACGTCAAAGGTCTAGAAGTTGGCAAAGCCATTGACCTCTTCGACAAGGTATGATCCACAAGAAGCATTTCCTTGTTCTAGTTTCTTCATTATATTATACAAACTTTCCAAATGCAATGCCTCAAAGAAATTTCAGGTCTTATGTGCCAATTTCCCTTGATTTATTTAGTTTCATGACTCATTACATGCATTAGCAATATTAGTCTATCAACCCATGCTCTTGGATAGCAATAGCAATACTAGTCTATCAACCCGTGATCCTGGATAGCAAGTAAGTTTAAGACTTATATAAATGTTACTCCTCCGTCCTAAAAAGAGTGTCATTTTAAGCTTTTAGGACATCGTGTTCGTCTTATTCAAACTTTTTATATAAACATAATTATCTTGTTATGACTTATTTTATCATTAGAGATACTTTAATGATGATTTATTTATTTTATAATATGTATAAAATTTTTTTAAAAAGATAAATGGTCAAACGCAATGTCTGAAAAGTCAAAGACCACTCTTTTTTTTGTACGGATGGAGTATAATTTAGTGGATAAATGTGGTGGTCATAGGTAGTTGCTTATCTTTACGATGTCCGCTCATATTCTAACACCACATTTAGATACTTTGTATTCTTTATCTGATCATGATAGACTTTAATTATCAATTACTTTATATGGCTTTTCATCATCCCCATTCATATATAGTCCCCCTCTTTTGCATCACAATTTTATGTGTATTTGATTTGTTTTTTTTTTTTTTTTGCGACTTTGATTTGTACTTAGTTGAAACCTTAGCTTATGCTATGTGTCATATGGAAACCGATATGGTTTATTTGCCTCTCGCATACATATGCACATGCATGATACTGCATGATGATGACAGGGACACACATCATGTGTACGCAGCCTTCCGGTACATTTTATACATCAACAATGAGAAAAGTGGATACTTTAAAAGCATAAATTTAGAGTACGTTAACAACAACAGGGATAGGCAATTTAGATGCAAAGGTAGACCCAGATTTATGGGTTACTTCAAGTTATTCTGAGTAACAGCGGCGGGGTATTTGGGTGCCTAGGATTAATTTGGATTCTTTTTATAATGCAATATATGGGTAATTTCGATGAATATTATATCATTATTTTATATTATTTTTCATAATGTCTAGGCTGGGTGGTTTAGATATATATAGATTCAGGTTGTTTAGTTTAGTGTATTTTCATAATAGCATATGTGGGTAATTTTTTAGGAAGAGAAAAAGAGATGTAATGGCATTATTTGGTGATTACAACACATCAAATTTTGTAGTTTTGCAATTTCTAGAAATTATCTTTTTTTTATCTAATAAGCGTCTCGTTAGGATTAACGTGGAATCTCTAAGAGGAGTCTTCTTAGTAATAAGTAAAATATTATTCTAGACTATAGTTCATTTTCAGACCACGTTTGTGGGAGCGAGATTTGTATCTCATTTTATTATTAATAAATAAATGATTCCTATATTATTGCTTGAACAATAGGTAGTAAATGTGAAGTGGGAGGAAGAGACTGCAGAAACAAAGCACCGGTATGAGGAAACAAGGCATATCCTAGTACAGAAATGTGGTGGACTTCCCAAGGTCATATGTGCCGTAGCTCAGTCATGGAGAATGGTTGAGGACATAAAAGTGAAAGACAACCTTGTGACAAAGTTGGAGGCCAACGCACCACTTACCACGCAAGGTCTAGGAGACCTGTTTTCCTGGCTGCTTTCCTACTTCCGTTCCTGCCCGGATTCCCTAGAGCCATGTATCTTCTACCTGTCAATCTTCCCTGTGAACCACACAATCCGGCGGAGGCGTTTGGTCACGCGTTGGATAGCTGAGGGATACATTAGAGAGAATAAGAAAAGCACTGCAGAGGAGAACGGGGAGAGCTTCTTTTCCAAGCTCGTCAATCTAAGCATGATCCAGGCACCAAGAACAAGAGTTGATGACAGGAGGATGCCCTTGTGCCAAGTCAACGGTTTCCTCCGTGAATACGTTGTCTAACAGTTAATGGAAGAGAACCTTGTGTTTGCACTTGAGGGCCATTGCAAAAAGAACATACAGCGCACAGGACGGCACCTTGCCATAGACAGTAGTTGGGACAGAGACAGAAATGTGTTCGAGAGTATCGACCTTTCATTGCTAAGGTCTTTGACTGTGTTTGGCAAGTGGGAATCATTCATCATCTCTGACAAGATGAAGCTGCTCCGGGTGTTGGATCTGGAGGACGTGTCTTCAGGTGTGACAAATGATGACGTCGAGCAGATGGCGAAGATGCTGCCCCGCCTCAAGTTCCTCTCGTTAAGGGGATGTAGAGAAATCTCTCGTCTGCCGGATTCCTTGGGAGATATGAAGCAGCTCCAAACTCTGGATATCAGGAAAACATCTGTAACCAAGCTACCAAAGAGCATCATCAAGCTAGAAAAATTGCAGTACATTCGTGCTGGTACCATCAAACACCGTCAAGCTAGTGAAGATGCAGAGAACCCATCAGGGGCAGCGGCAGCGGCAGCGCCGGTGAGCAGACCACTGCGGTCCTGCCGATGCTTGTCAAAGTTCAGCAAACATCACAGTTATGGCTCTCACAGTGGCGTCAAGGTTCCTAGAGGAATCGGGAAGCTTTCCAGCTTGCATACAATGGGTGTTGTTAACATCCACGCTGCAGGCGAGGATGACATTCTAGAGGAGCTCAAGAACCTTACACAACTGCACAAGCTTGGAGTGTCTGGCATTAACCGGAAGAACAGCGAGAAGTTTATTTCATACGTCTCACATCTCGTTCATCTTGAATCCTTGTCACTGAAAATGCTGTCCAATCAAGACAATGAAGCTTCTGGTAGCATCGCGGACATCTCGTCGCCTCCGGAGAAGCTACGGAGCCTTAAATTGTACGGGCTAGTTGACAGGTTGCCATCATGGATCATGCAGATGTGCTTGCGGCTGCCTCGACTTGAGAAATTGGAATTACAGATGAAAGCGTTGCCTCAGCAGGAGCTAGATTTTATCCTTACTCTACCATTTCTACGTAGTCTATGTCTTCAGTTGGAAGAGTTTCAAGATGGCGAGCTCCGCTTTGGCTGGACTATTTCTCGTGGCAGCTGGTGGATGACCTTCCTCGAGATTGCCTGCAACTCCAGGTTACGGGCTGTAAAGTTTGGCTCCAAAATAGATGTTGAGATCCTCAAGATTCGCTGCTCTAGTGTGTCTTCATCACTAAAGTTCTCTGGTCTACAGACTATGGATGATCTCAAGGAAGTATGGCTCAGTGGGTCTTACGAAGACGCCTTCAGGCAACACTTGGAGAGCGAGCTTGAAAACAACAAAAACAAGCCTGTTCTGGAGAAGGAACCATCCTTGTCGACCTGATGGGTACTGAGCAGTGAGCATGCTGCACTACAGCTTCGATCATCAACCCAGTCGTGTTATGCGCCAAACCTGTTGCCATGCCGGCGAGAAAGATTTCTCTGTATGTGTAAGGGTCATGATGTGCACTAGTACAGAAATGATTTCTCCTGGCGCCAGGTTTTTATTTGTACAGACGGTTCAGCTTAAAGGATGCCAGTATTAAAAATCACGTGGGCCCGGCTTCAGAACCGCCAGTGGAAACACAACAACACTGGCGGTTGGAGCCAGCCGCCCGATCTTGATGGCTCCATTAACACTGGCGGTTGGCTTAGCCAACCGCCAGCGTTAATGTGCACTATCGCTGGCGGTTGGCCAAGCCAACCGCCAGTGATAATGGAGCCATCAGCACTGGCGGCTGGCTTAGCCAACCGCCAGTGTTGATGTGTTTTCACAGGCGGTTGGCTGAGCCAACCGCCTGTGCTAAGTCTGCTATAAATACCCTTTCTTCCTCCCGACCAGCACAGTAACCCGACGCCAACCTTCCATTGTTGGCGATTTGGAGGTCCAGATTTCCTAAAATACAGGGGGGAGGTTTTGATCTTCAAATCTTGGAAGGATGTTGCTAAAAAAGGTTAGTTTATGCCTCTCTTGCATCTTTTTAGCCAATATTGCTTATTTGTAGCCACTTTTTGGATCTAGAGTTTCACCATGAGTGAGAGGGGGAAGAAGCTAGGGTTTTCTCTCTATTTGATTATTTTATACTTAGGGTTTTCTCTCTATTACATATGGTGATTAAAGATGGATTTTTTATGTCTCTTAGCTATTACCATAATTATTTTTGAATTAAAGGATCCCCTGCACTATAGATTTAGTGTGTCATGTATGAATAGGTTCATTTTGATAGAAGAAAATTGAAGATTGTTTCTTATTTAATTGCTAGGGTTCAATTTCATTAGATTTAATTTTAATTATTTTTGCTTAGATAATTACTAGTGTTAAATTTATTTAGAGAGAAGAAGTGTTAAATACTCTTTCTTGCCATGTATAATTTTGTATTGGATTCCAATTAAGTAGCTATGTATAATTTTGTATTGGATTCCAATTAATTAGTAGATTTGATTAATTATTTGCCATGTCTCCTCTCTCATACTTAGGGAACCTTAGGCCTCAACATCTATAATTTGGTAAATATACAAGGTCGTGGTTTTCTAATTACAGAGAGGAGGTTATTGATCATCAAAAGGTTAGTAAATCCATCATACATACCACATTTCAAAAGGTTTATTGATTAAAATACATAGATTATAATGAATTCGTTATATATATAGGTAAACGATGGAGAGATCATTCGGATGTATAATTTATCAAGAGTTGATCCATCATACATACCGGAGGTCAAAAGCTTTATTGATGCCGCTAAGATGCATGCATGGAGAATACGAGACGAAGCACATACCTTGTCCTTGTGTAGATTACAAAAATATTGCGGTCTTTGACGATACACAAACAATATTTTCTCATCTGCTCCGCCGAGGATTTATGAATGATTACTTGATTTGGACAAAGCATGGAGAGGGTAGCTCTACCCTATATCCAGATACAACCCCTACGAACATCAACCCCAATGGCCCTGATATGCTTGTTGACGACGGATGCCAGTTCATACATGAGACACAAGATCAGAGTCAACCTGATATGCCAAATGTTGAAGATGAAGTGGTGGATGAAGTGGAAGATGAAGGGTGTGAAGACTTGGAACTCATGGCTGCACTATTGCGTCGTCATCATACTGATCCATCAATGTTCTTTATGAAAGGTATGGAGGCCTTAAAGAAGGCAACAAAATGAGCCATTGTATGATGAGACAAAGGGTTGTACCAAAGAGTTCACGACGTTGCGGTCTATGCTAAAGTTGTTGATGTTGAAAGCTAGGTTTGGATGGTCCGATGCTAGCTTCGATGCATTATTGAGTACTCTTAGAGATATGCTTCCCAAAGAGAACAAAGTGCCTGCTAACACTTACTATGCCAAGAAGCTCATCGGTCCGCTTACTATGGGTGTCTGAGAAGATCCACGCATGCAGAAATCATTGTATCCTATATCGAGGTGATTACGCAGACTTAGAGAAGTGTCCAAACTGTGGTGCAAGTCGGTACAAGACAAAAAGGACTATCTACAAGAACAGAATGCAACTTCAGTTTTCAAAGGAAAAAAGAGAAAGAAGACTGAACAGGGTTCAAAACCAAGCAACAAAGAAAAAGAAGAAGTAGATTATTTTGCCCAGAGAAGAGTTTCTACTTTGGTGATGTGGTACCTTCCGGTGGTTGATCGATTGAGGTGTTTGTTTGCTAACCCGCAGGATGCAGAGCTTATGACCCGGCATGCTTCGATAGGCACAAAAATGATGGAAAGCTTCGACATCCAGCTGATGGCAAACAATGGAAAAAAATTCAATGAAGAACACCCAGACTTTGCTAAGGATGCAAGAAATGTTAGGTTTGCACTATGTACTGATGGAATGAATCCCTTTGCCGAAAGGAGCAGCAAGCACAGCACTTGGCCGGTGATCCTCACTATCTACAACCTCCCTCCACACCTGTTGCAGAAGCGTAAATATCTTCTGCTAACCATTCTTATTTCTAGACCTACACAATCTGGTGTTGACATGGATGTATTCTTGGAGCCCTTGATGGAGGAAATGAAAACTTTATGGGATACAGGTGTTAACATGTTGGATGAATACAGGAAAAGAGTCATTCACTCACGAGAGCAATTATTTTTGTTACAATCAACGATTATCCCGCTCTCTTTGTATTATCGAGGTCAATTCAAGGGAAAGGTTGGTTGTGTAGTATGCGTAGATGAAACCTTTTATGTGTCCCTCGGTGCATCCAACAAGCTAGTGTACATGAGGCACCGGCGCTACTTATCAAAAGGACACAGTACCGCTTAAGAAAGATGGATAGATACTTTGACAATTCAAATGAACTAAAGTCAAGCTGCTCCATTGGGTAACAATAAAAAGGTCACAGAGTGTTTGAGATAGTGAAAAACATCAAGTTTACTTTTAGAAAAAAGACAATAGATGGAAAACCTAGAAAGGATGTCAAGCCAACTCCGGGGGCTACATTTAAGAAGATGTCAATTTTTTTCAAGTATTTACCATCTTTGGAAAGACCTTGACGTCACGACACGCAATCGATGGAATGCACGTTCGGAAGAATGTGTTTGAAAGCATCATTGGCACCTTACTTGATATGAAGGGCAAGACAAAGGATGGACTAAAGTCACGTCTAGACATGGTAAATTTAGACATAAAACATGAGCTTCATCCGATTCTTCAGAAAATGGAAAGTACCACCTCCCGGCAAGCAAGCTACAACCTTTGAACACGGATGAGAAAGAAGCAATTTGTGTGTGGTTGAAGAAATTGAGAGTTCCAAATTTTTGCTCCAATCTAAGATCCATTGTTTCGATGAAGGACCTTACACTTACCAACTACAATGCACATGATTGTCATGTAATGCGACAACTTTTCTACCTATTGCCATCGGGGCTATAAGTCCAAATTTTTTAAAAATGGCAATCACAAGGTTGTGCTTCTTTTTCAACAAAATATCACGGAAGGTAATCGACCATGATGAGTTAGAGTCTCTTCAAGAATTCGCGGTGGAGACGAGTGTCACGGCTTGAGATGTGTTTGCCGCCATCATTCTTTGATATAATGGTTCATCTTGTGGTGCATTTGGTGCCTCAAATAGAGGCACTTTGGGTCCTATGTATTTGCATGAGATGTGGACGTATTAGCGTTTCATGTAAATACTAAATTCCTATGTATCCACTCGTGCTCGTCCCCGAGGCACCATGATAGAGGGGTACACTACTTTGAAGAGGCCATTGAGTCCGCTGCTCCATTCTGTGGTAGTTGTCTAAAAGGTCAAATTGCAATCGGGTGGCCTCCGTCTCGACATGAGGGCAAGCTACATGGATGTGGTAGGATGGGACGAAAATCATTTATTCCTTCAGATTACCATATTGTACTCGAAGCACATCATAGCATCCTGCATCAAATATCGATAATGGAACCTTTCATCGACCAACATATCAAAGAGCTACGTGATGAAAACTATTTCTACAGCGGTTGGCATTTACCAACCGCCCGGTGAAAATCATTTCTGAGGCGGTTGGTAATGCCAACCGCCCGAAATGGTTTTTTCTGGCGGTTGGCATTACCAACCGTCCCAGAAAATAGGCCCTATATATAGGTTTCAGCCCGCGGGACTTAGAAATTTTCATTCGGTGGGCGCGAACTTTTCACACACGGCGGCCCCGTCGGCTGCCGGATTCGCCGCCGCCCATAGCGAAAAGCCCTGTGAAGCCTCCGGCGCCGCCGCCCGCCACCGAGTCGACGTCGGAGCTCCGCCGCGCCGTCCACCGCGCCGTCCGCCGTCGTCCACCGCGGCCGAGGACCTCCACCACGCTCACGCCGCCACCGGCCCGCCCAGCCCCCGGCGCCGGCCGCCGCCCCGCCCGTCGAGCTCCGCGCCACCCGCCGAGGTCCGCCACCGTCTTACGCCGCGGAGCTCCGGCGTGGACCTCCGGTGGGGCTTGCCGATGCCGCGGCGGTTGCCCGGCCCGGCGGCGCCTCCATGCGCGGGGAGGAGGGAGGGGGCGGGCCTTCTTTGGGCCATCGTGGGCTGGCGGGCCGGCCGCGCCTCCCACCTCTTTTTTTCCTTTTTTTTTTTACACATTTAATTAACTAATTAATTACATAATTAGTGTGTTAATTAATTAGGTTTTTATATTGTTTGATAATTAGCAATTAATTTAATTTGGGTTTCATAATTAGTTAATTAGTGTGTTAATTAATTAGGTTTTTATATTGTTTGATAATTAGCAATTAATTTAATTAGGCTTTCATAATTACCTTTTAGTTAGTATTATATATAAATACTTATGTACTAAAAATTAATTAATGTGTTACTAGAAATTTTATATAATTAATATAAATTATATATAATTAATGTATTAACTATGTTACCTTATTATTAAGTCCTTTTCTTTCTACATAGAGAAAAAAAAAAAAAATAATTACTTTGCTTACGTATTAGTTTCTTTATTTCATTAATTTAATACTTATATACTTGTAATTTTTCTATAAATATCTGATCCTTTGCCATCGTTAGCCGTCAAAGGGGTACACCACCATTCTCCACCGTCGTCGAATCGGTCTTCCCTCCACGCTGCATAAGTAAATACTCTTTGATCTTTTTTAAGTTTTCTAATTAGGGACATATACTTAGGGTTCTATAATTAGTTAATTAGAGTGTATTAGTTTAGGTTCATTAGGTATTAAGTGTGCTATTTACGGTTCCACTTAGGGTTTTATAATTACTTAGAGAATCACTTAGGGTTTCATACTCAGGGTTCCACTTGGACCGTCATACTTAGGATTTTCTAATTAGGGTTCCACTTAGGGTCTCATACTTAGGGTTTTGCTATTTACGGTTTCACTTAGGGTTCATACTTAGGGTTACACTTAGGGTTTTCGACTTAGGGTTTTCTAATTAGCGTTTTTTAATTAGGGTTTTGTATTATCTATATTCATTTAGTGTCGATGAGTTCTCCCAACCATAGCAACCAGCGAGATTCCGAAGAATACCATAGTCCAAGTGATCCGCATCCTAGCCCGGATAGGACTCGTCGTCCGGAGCAGATTGACCCAGACTATGATCCAACGCTTGATGAGGTAACGATATTAAGTTACACATTCATATCTATATGTACTTAGTTATGGATTCTTTAATGTAGTACTTAAAGTTTCAAATGGACACAGGAGTTATTGTCTCGAATGATCAGGTTAGCTAAGGAGAAAGAACAAGTAGACGTGCCAAGTGACGCACCGCCGTAAAACAACAGAGACAACCACCTCAAAGAAAAAAGACAAGGAAACAGAGTGATCGGAAACGAGGCCGAGAGGAACAAACAAGTGGCCCGAAAAAACATATAGGGTCACCGATGTCGGCATGAAAGGAGAGCCTCTAGCACCTGAAGAGGTGCCAGCCAAGTTTTGGAACGCAATTGGCTTCTTAGTTAGGGATGAGATTCACATCACAAATCGCACATGTAATGATGTGCCAGATGATACAAAGACAGAGATATAGAGGCGGTTGCGGGGAGAGGTTCATTTTCCCACCGGATCGCCGGACCTCGTGATGCAAAGATGCATTCGAGGCGAGTGTGCAATCTCGTTCCAAAATTTTAGGTGGGAACTCAATACCAAGTATGCGAAGAAGAACCAGGACCCGACAAAAAGGTACTATAAGATTACATCTGCCCAGTGGGAGATCTTCAAACTACAGAGGGATGATCCTGACTTCAAGAAAAAGAGTGAAGCTAACTCTGAGCTAGCCAAAAGAACAAGTACCACCACCATCTTGGCTCGGGTGGTTACAAGGCTCATATCCCGAAATGGCGGGCGGGGAGGAGGCCGAAAGGAAGAAGAAAGGAGAACCCATGCTATATCTAAATGCTTGATGAAAGAAGCGAATTGGCTATATGCAAGAAACACAAAACAAGAAGAGACCGGCGCTAGAGTCCCTGATGAAATAAAAGAGGCAGCACAAAAGATGTTTGAAACAGCACGCAAAGAGAGAGAAGGAAAATTCAAGAGAAAAAGGGAGAAAGACATCTTAAGTGTTGGTCTCGGAAACCCCGAGCATCCAGGACGTGTATGAGGCGCCTCGTCAAGGCTAGGGTGGAAAGAAGGATTCGGGGAGGAGTGGGCTGAAATGTACAAGAAACGCAATCGATACAAAGGAAGCAATGAGGGATGCCATTGAGGAAGAGGCGAAGAAACAAGTGAAAAGAAATCATGTCCAACATGCTTACAAATCCGGATCCACAGTTTATTCAACAATTAGCGAGTGCAATGTCGGTTCGGCGGATGCGTGCACGACCTCCACATATGCCACGGGTCGCAACACAACCCGATCAACGGATGGTGGTCTCCACCGAAGGTCCATCCTTCCAAGTAGTGTTGCGTCTCACGGCAACCAAGGAGCACTATCCAATTGGATGATATAGTTGCACTAACACCTTGTAAGCTACTCATCGATCACGGAATGAAGAATGTTCGTACTAGGGAAGTAGGCTGAAGGCTTTGCAATCTCGGCCGTGAGTACCACCGTAAAAGAAATTCGGAAAGAGTATTGCGGGGTGGAAGTGTCAACGGTCGTCCCAAGGATATGAGGGGCGACGTGCTAGAAATCCCCCCAGTCCTGAGGGTATCGAGACACTCGGGTAGGCTATTAATAATTTTATTCTGTGGCCTCGACGTGACGTTCAGTTGACTCAATCACCGCCATCCTCTGAAGGCCTCCCACTAACCCAAGAATCTTCACCTCTAAATCCTCCTCCAGACACACAAGGCGAAGGCCTCCCGCTAACTCGGGAATCGTCACTTCCTGATCCTCAAAACTCACCCTCGGCACATGATCCTCCTCTAACTCACCTATCCGACAACCATCATCGCCACTCCACATCCCTGCTTCCCCGCCAACATAGGAAAAGCTACTGAAAACAACTCCAACACCATCGCCGCCCCAAAGCCACAGAAGAAGAAATCCGTACCGAAGAAATTCTCGGTACCCAAATTGGTTTCGCCCTACGAGCCAAAGAGGAAAAGTGCTGGAACGGCGAGGATTTTATCAGGAATTAGAATGACTCAAAAATCACGAGTCATTGAGTTGAGCGAGCATGAGAAGTCAGCATCAGAAGCCTCGGAGTTGGGCCAAGAGCTTAAAATGAAGATCATAGAGGTAAAGAAGCCAACGTGGGATGATTACCAGAATGTCCCAACTCAATATGTCCATGGCAGGCTTCTTCTCACTTGGGAGAAACTTAAGCAAATCCCAGCAGGGATCAAAAGGATGCATGATTGGTATATGAGAGCATCTGCTGCTGGGATCTCGGCGATCAATGTTTGTATACCACCAAATGCTTTTGCATCTGGGGCGAGAAAAGACTATGGTTATCTTTGAGGACTTGTGGCAAATGATGAACCTCCAGAGGCTTAACGTACAGCTCGTGACGGTGTTTGCATTGTAAGTGTCACTAACAAATACACGTTATTATAATATTGAGTTGAGTAAATCAACAGACAAGCCTTTATTTCTTACTCTAACAAATACATGTGCGCCTTGCAGAATGCAATATGATGGGGAAGAGATGCGTTATGGTCCGGATGAGACATATGAAGAACAAAAAGCAGGATCGGATATCTCGGTAGAATGAGAATATGCGAGGAGCAACACACATTCACAATAGGTGATGGCCATGATCGGTTGAAGGGCTTAACACCCGAAGAGGCTAAGGTGAAAAAAAAAGCAGATCTGAAAAAAAAATTTGATGCCAAATACGCCTGTACATAGAAGAAGCAATGCTAAAATTTAAAAAGCAGGCGATGCATAGTGGCCCCTACAACTTTAGGTAAGTGTGAGTTTACATATATCAAGTCAAGAATTCAATGACAATGCCTCATTACAAATTTGATCCTGCAGGGGACCATTGGATCTGTTTTTTAATTTTTCCTAGAGGAGGAAGGACACTGGTATTAGACTCCACGCATTACAAAAGTGAATCTTATGGACCATTCTTGTCAATCTTAGAACGGTAATAAGCCTATATATATGCATGTTTTATTTTATCTATAAGAATTATATAATAACTAAGTGATTCTATTCGAGATCACAGGGCATATAGGTATTATAAGATTTCGAAAGGTCCATATGACGTTTCTAAAGTTTGGAGAACCAATGGATATACTTCACAACCGGCCGGTATGTAAATTTATAAGTGCATATCATACATGTTTAATTAGTACATAGTACATTTCAAAAACTAAATAAACACTTGACTATATATTATAGTGCCACAAGCAACCAGCCGGGAGAACGCTTGCACTTGTGGGTTCTACGTGTGCGAGTTTATGAGAGACCAAGGGCGATACATCGAAACCCCGATAAGGTATAAGTAGCTGTCATTTATAAGTTTTGTCATTAATGCTTTGTACAGATTGGTTACCAAATGAAAATATATAATGTTGAATTATAAACATACTTTCTTACCAGGCCTATGCGAAAGATCCGACGAAAAAATTTTAATGAAAAAGCATTATACAACATAGTTGAGGATCTACGCTCATTCATCATGCACCAACGAGGAAAATATCACGATGCGGCGGTGAATTGGGAAAGCGAGAATATGCACCGCTAACTGATATTAGGCGTCTCAATCTTAGTCGAAACAATTATTAAGGCTTTCCCAATTAGAAAAAAGAAAAACTGTGGATGTGTATATATGTATGAAATATTTGTGATGTGGATTTATATTGAAGTATGTATGTATGATATAATACAATTTTGATGTACAAAGATCTATATTGATGTAAATAGATGTATGATAGAGTGTAATTGCATGTTATCATGAGTTTCAATATAAATAAATAGGTTTCCATTTTAATTTCAAAAATGGCGGGGGAAACTTTCTCTTTGGCGGTTGGTAAGTCAACCGCCCGGTGAAAAAGAACCATTTCTACCGGCGGTTTTGGAGGTGAACCGCCCGGTAGAAATGGACCATTTCCACCGGCGGTTATCTTAACCAACCGCCCGTACAAAATTCATTTCCACTGGCGGTTCTCAAGAAACCGCCGGTGGAAATGATCGATTTCTATGGCTTTTTCAGACCGGCGGCTCGAGATCCGCCCGGTACTAATGTGTTTACCACCGCCAGCATTGATCTTTTGTGTACTAGTGGTAGCTAGTCCCTTCTCTTAAAAATATAAGCTGTTTTTGTAGTCAAACATCTAACTTTGAAGGAATTTATACAAAAATGCATGGTTTAATTAGATACAATATGCAATACATACTTACTACGCATTTGGAACAAAGGAGTATGGTTGCTGAGTGTGACATTGAATTGAACACCAAGTCGCATAGCTATAGTCTGTTCCATGCGTTTATGTTTCCAGAATGACTAAACTCTCAGAATGATGAATTGTATATGTGTTCTAACCATCTGAGCTAGTTATGTATATATGTGATGAATGCATATCTCCCATACTTTCTTTCTGTCATGGCTGTTGATTCATTAGTCTATTGTATTGAGAAGAATCAAGGTCATATGTATTAGTGCCTTTCAGTGCCTTCTTGGACAAGGCTCATCATGGTGTGGTAGGTTTCTATTCAGTCTCAACATTGTGAGAGATGACGTAGAAAAAAGAAAAAAAATCTAAAATCTAAATTGTGGTCCAGCTGCTTCTGAACATTACGGATTTTGTTTCTTTTTCATGGATATGATGGGACTGTCCTTTTTATATATAATGGTAATGGATCAGCTCGCCTTATTTTCACATGCTCAATCTCAGCATTACAGAGATGCTGTGGCAAAAATGTAAAGCTCAAACTCCACCCACAGAAGTGCTTAAGTACTCATCTTTTTCAAAATTGCACAAATCTCGAAGCACCTTTAACCAATTAAACCATTTTGTTACTTTTTTCAATCTTGGATCCGGCCCGTTCCAGCACTACCCACTCCCATCTAGCCCAGCCCTGTTCATGGCGTATATAATCCATGCGTTTGGGGATTCTTCTGGTTGGATCCTCGATTTGTAAATCTATGTCCTTCGGTGGCGATGGGCACTCAGTGCCAGCACATCAACACCGTGTTGCAGAGGGTGAGTTCCACTCGACATTGTTGCTGGAACCCTAGGCGGCCGCAATTCTCCATTGGGCTGGCACAAGAATCAGCTGCTGTTTTCAGAGAAGGACGTTCTCACTCTGGCTGCAGCTATCAGGGCTATCAGGGATAAGCAGCGTCCAAGCTTGGTGACGGAAATGGAACGGGCATGAATCAAATTTTGCAAACATGAAGGAGAACTAAAGCTTTTTTTACACCAAACTACTCCCTCCGTCCCTAAATAACTGTCGCTTCGCTTCTCGAGAAAGAAATGCCGGCAATTTTAATAAATAATAAATATCATTGATTAGTATCATAATTAGTATCATCGGAAAGATCTTTGGATCTAGTTTTTTAACAAAATTATTTGGAGATTTAAATATTGCACCTATTTTCTATAAATCAAGTCAAACTTGTAGCACGTATCCCACGGCGACAATTATTTAGGGACAGAGGGAGTAACTCATAAGCTTTTAGACGATTGTCGTTTTTCCCCCTAAGCTAGGGTTTTGTCTTCCTCCGGCAGTGCTTCCACCTCTGCAAGGAGCCTGGGCGCCTCCCGTGCGGGCCACATGGCGGAAAGAACGAAGGACAAGGGGAAGTCCATGGAGGATGATGGTGGCATGCCGAGTCTGGAAGAGTGTCTGGCAGGCTTAGATCTCCATGGGGAGGAGGAGGAAGGTCTGGACTTCTCACGAGAATTTGAGGAGCTTGTAAAGGATGTACATTGGTTAGCCCTATTTAGGGTTTACACATCGAAGCCCTTCAGGCATGCAGCGTTATTCGGGGCCATGAGGAACACTTGGTTAGCAGCGAAGGAGGTAACTTTCAAAGCGCTGGGTCTAAACCTTTTCTTGGTCCAGCTGCATTGTCTAGGCAACTGGACGAGGGTGATGGAGGGAAGTCCATGGCTATTCCGGGGAGCAGCTATTGTGCTCGAGGAGTACGATGGGTTCTCTAATGTTCTAGATTACAAGCTGAATAGAATCCCGGTGTGGACGAGAATCCAAGGAGTACTGGAGGATTTGACGAGAAAGCGGGAATTAGCAAATAAGGTGGCGAGAAAAACTTGGAGACATTATCACTGTGGTGGTGAATGAGGGCAAGATCAACTCAACACCGTACCTGCGAGGGTATGGCTCGAGTTGGATAAACTGTTCGTAAGGGTACATCCCTAGGGAAATTGTCTTTACACGTAGGCACCAGACTGCCATATCATCAGATATCCCTAGGGGCAAAAGTACCCTAGGGAACAAAATTTCCCTAGGAATTCCCAACGGAACCCTAGGACACTGGTTGATTTCCTGTGAAAATAGTCCCTAGGGGATATCCTAACAAAGACCCCTAGGGAAATCAGTTTCCCTAGGGTATTTAACCCTTTCCCTAGGGTATTTGTCCCTAAGGAAACAGGAGGACTGCAGTAGTGGTGATGCTGATCACACTCAAGGAGAGGATGAAATATTTACTAATATAATATGAAAAGCTGCCAAGTTTTTGCTTCTTTTGTGGATGTATGGGTCATGAGGTTATGGAGTGTGGATGTATGTGCAACGTGATTAATAAGCCTAATGATAAGCATCTTGTCCTGAATTGCTTGCTCAAAAAGAAGGTGCACCTGCGGCTGCAGATGTTGCAGAGACCATCGAAAGATCCTTAGGTGCCACCTCCTACGTCCTTAACGGTTTGAAAACAGCTAGCTCGTACATGTAACATGTCATGTCATTGCCAGTTTATTATACAAACCTCACATATAAATAATTTTATTTTCTATATCTTCTCTCCTCTCTTTCTTATTATTTATGAACAGACCCATAAACTATCTTATTTTCTGAGTGAGATATGAGTTGAGATAAGAAAGTTCTCTCTTTTTCATGTTCTTTCTTTTCTACATAGGAAAAGTGGTGACATGGATTCAGCGTGCGTGGCACAAATCTAGATGCGATCGAATCCTACATGGCACGGGGCTGGGTGGACAAGATTGGGTAGGACAGGGGGCCAAGATTAAAAAATTAAGAAAATGGCTTAATTAGTTAAATGGTGTTTTCAGATCTGTGCAAATTTGAAAAATAGGAGTACTTTAGTGAAACATGAGTAACGGCAGGCTGGCTAGATCAGGCTGCGGCTGGCCTTTTTTAAAGCATGAGCGAGTCCTTTTGTAGCAGCACCAGCCAGCCGAACGCGGCTATAACAACACAACATCAGAGCTGGACAGCTGGCTGGTCACCAATGCAGGGTGCATGGAACAGAACTCGGTTTCTTAGACAATCACGGTACCCCATGTGATTGGCGCTTATACTTGACTAGTTCATGTCTATGCGTTGTTTTTTTTTTAGGGCTCGGTGGGGGAAAACCCCTCACCTATTTTTTTTATTGATATAAAAGGAAAGATTACAAATGCATGAGCAGTGCGAAGAAGGAGCCAACAAGGCTCAAAAAGAAAAGCTAAAGTACATTAAGTTATATTCTCTAACCAAATGTTTAAAGTGTCGGCACGGCAAGGTTTAGCTTTGATGCAAATCAAGCTAATCTCATCCCTAAGCATAGACATCCAGCTATTGAGGTTGCAAGCAACTCCATCAAAGATGAGTCGATTTCTGGAACACCAGATGCTCCAACATGCTGCTATGAAGATTTTCCTGAAGATATTGCTCCCAAATGCTATTCTTGCTTCGATGATCATGTCAAGGGGTTGTAGGTTCCAATTCCAGGCTATTCCAATTCGGTTCCAACAGGATTGGTGAAGGGGCAATGAAAGAACAGGTGCTCAAGCTGTTTTTTGGCACTTGCGTTGCGAATAGCACAGTCATAGGAAGGTAGATGCATTTGCTTCCTCCTAAGGATATTCCATGTGTTCAGTCTGTCTTTGATCATGAGCCAGAAGAAGAACTTGTGTTTACCAAGGTTGTCTCCTGCCGAAAGCCAGGCAAATAAAGGTGACGCCGGTGTTGTACCCTGCAGGATCTTATAAGCTTTTTTGAGTTCAAGAGGGATGTGGAGTTCCAACTGTATATCCAGATATCAAGGGATTCTGGGTTCCATTCAAAGAGAGCTAGCATGTCTTGAAGTTTTGTCAATTCTGCAGAGGCTTGGGTCTGAATGTTGATGATGCCGAGCCCACCCTCTTCCTTTGGCTTGCAGGCAGGCTCCCAAGCAGCTAGACATGTGCCCCTCCCGTTGATGTCACCACCACTCCATAGGCGTGTTTTTACGTATTTATCAATTTGTTCTATCACCGAGGTGGTATGAGCGGACTACACATGTAGTAAGTTGGCATGGCAGATAGAACTGAGTTAACAAGTAATAGCTTTCTATGGTATGACAACATTTTATTGATGCCAATCAGTCTTGACTCCATTTTCTGAATAAGAGGGGCAAAGTCTTGTACCAAAGGTTTCTAAGTACCCATTGGTAGTCCCAGGTAAGTGAAAGACATGATGCCAGTGCTGCAGCCAAATGTTCTGGCTAAATGGATTAGTTTCTCTTCACTGAGGTTGATTGGAACCATGAATGATTTATGGAAATTGACATGCAGCCCAGTGCTATCAGAGAAGGACCTCAATAGGCATTTGAAGTTGAAGAGAGTTCTACCATCAGCAGGCATTATAACCAAGGTATCATCAGCATATTGGATAATGGAAAAATCTCCTTCAAAGTTATTAGTGATTGGGTGCTTCAGAACCCCTAAGCCCCAGGCTCTATTGATGATGGACTGAAGGAGGTCAGCTGCTAGGGCAAAGAGTAAGGGAGGATAGATGGTCTCCCTGTCTGACTCCTCTTAAGCAGCAAAAATTCTTTCCAGGGATGCCATTTAAAAGCACTGATGAGGAGGCTGAATCAAGAATCATCTGTACCTAGTGTAACCATTTTTCTAGGAAGCCTTTATGTTTGAGGACTTGCATGATGGTCTGATGCTCAACTTTATCAAAGGCCATTTCAAAGTCCAATTTTAGGATCACAATTTCTCTTCTTGACTGGTGATAAATATGCAGAAACTGAAAGGCCCCACGCTAGACAGTCTTAGATAGTCCTGCCCTTTATAAAGCCATATTGATTCTGATGAACTAGCAAAGGCATGACTATCTGCAATCTTGAGGACAGGAGCTTGGTAAGGCATTTGAGGGAATAATTAAGCAGAGAGATGGGCCTGTATTCATCAACTATGCTGGGATTGTGTTTCTTTGGGATCAGGACAATGTGGGAAGAATTTAGGCAGCTGATATCTGTCACATTGGAGTTGAAGTCATTCAAGAATCTGGTGAAGTCTTCCTTTATGATGTGCCAGCACTTTTTTATGAAGATTCCATTGAAGCCGTCTGGACCAGGAGCATGACTGTTAGGGAGCTACTTAATGACTGAACCTATCTCCTCAGAGCTAAAGGCTGTAACCAGGGTATTGAGGTCCTGATAATGTAGGAGGTTAGATAGATCATATGAGATGCCATTGAAATCACTAATTCCCAGCCTGTGTTTGAATGAATTCCATAGAAGTGATGCTTTCTGCTCATGGTCTGGTACTAGTACATTGTCTAAATTTAGAAGACTGCCAATATACTTTCTGGTATTATTGTGAGTAGCCATTGCTTGGAAGTAGGAATTATTCTCGTCTCCCAATTTGACCCACCTGACCGTATTTCTCTGCTTCCAATATTTCCTCTTAGATTCTAGGAGGGAGGCGAGATGATTCTTTACAAGTGCTCTAAATTCGGATTCCAGCGTATTGAGTGGTCTCTGATCTTCTAGACCATCCAGAAGGAGAAGAACCCACGAGGAGTTGTGGATAAGCTTGTTCAAGTTCAATATCTTCTTGCTCCATTGCCTGAGACCTGCCCGACACCTTGAATTTGGCGGCCGGGGTTTTTCTTTGCATTGGCATAGAAGGGGGAACTATGCCGTGTAACTCCACAGATTTCTAAAAAGCTCGGTTGATCAACCCGGTAATTTTTAAATCTAAATCCTGATCCTTTTGGTACTTTGCTCCCAATATTGATGCAATAGGGGGTATGATCTGAGGTGTTCTTTGATAGAGGCTGCACTGAAGTGGCTGGAAATGAGAGCCTCCAGCTTGAGTTGGTTAACACCCAATCCAATTTCACTAGAAGGGGATTGGACTGCATATTGCTCCAGGTATATCTTCTTCCACTGAAAGGAATGTCTATTAAGTCTAGGTCTAAAATCAGGTTATTAAACAGCTGCATTTCAGAGTAATCTCCTCCAGGCTTATTTCTGTCCTCATTACTTCTATATAGGTTAAAGTCTCCAGCTAGAATCCAGTCATCAAAGTCTGAGGTGTCCAAGTTTAGTAATCAGGTGACAAAAGGGAGCTTGCCAGATGCATGAGCTGGTCCATAGATGTTGGTAATATGGAAGATGCTTTGATCTAAGGTGCAAGTGACTTTGATTGTAAGGCCGTCGCTGTTTGCTTGGATCACGTTGCAATGGTACAAACCAATATTCCACACTGTAACAAGACCACCCAAGGCACCAGTCGATGGAGAGAAAGCAAAGTTGTCTAAGTGTCTAGGACAGAATTTTTTTATGTAGGCCACATCAAAAGAATCTCTCTTTGTTTCCTGCAGACAGACAATATTGTATGAGCTATCAATGATTTTTGATCTGATTACATCCCATTTTTCTTGGGAGTTAATACCCCTGACATTCCAATATAAGATCTTATGATTTCGGGTGTTATCCATGGGTAAACATTGGGGTCTGAGGGTGGGATAAGTTGATTACACAGTAATCAATTACACGGGTGAAACTCTAACTCATATCATCATCCACTCAGGAGAAAGCCCAGATAAAGACAATATCAACGATAAAGCAAACGATGTAAGAAACTAAGTAGTTCATCAACAGCCCAGCTGGCAAAGAGTGAAAACTTATTACAGACTGCAAAGATAAATGCCTGCTCATAGGCAGGTCCCAGGTTCCATAAAGACTAAGAAAAATAAAAGAGGTGGGGCAATGCTTGGGGGAGCCACAAGTGCCACCATAGGATAGGACTTCCTTTCTACTTATCATTGTTATCAGCGTTCAAGATTGCAGCAGAGACAGCCGCAGGCTGAATCTGGAGGAAGCTGGTGCCAATGCCCATCACCACATCTTCATTAAGCTAGAGGGCAACAGACTGATCCTGAGATGGTGGTATGGTCACCAGAGGGATTGGGGAGGGGATTTTCTTCTCCTTGCGCTTCCTTTTTTACTCAATCCAGAATACCGATAAAGTCAGATTGAATCATTTTATCGACCTTTCCTTTGGATTTATTATCATAGGTAGTGTTCGAGATCGCCTCTGTGCGGTGAACGCTCGAATGTAGCTTGAGGTTCTTTACTCTAGGGGAGAGGCTCTTGAAGCCAGCTTGTTTGGCTGCATTCCTTTTGCTCCTGCGGAGGAACCTGTCATCCAGTTGCTCCTTCACCCTGATGTGCTTACGCTTGCTTGGAACAAAGGCATCATCCACAATTTCCATAAGCTCCTCATCATCTAGGATTGAGTTAGATCCACCTATGGGTTCTTTGATCTGGGGGGCAAAAGATATGCCAGGCGAACCATCAGACGATAATCATTAAAATAATCAGGAAAGCTAATGTTGCTGTCAATATCAAGGAGACCAAGAGAGTGGAACAGGTATATAATAGGGGATTTAGGAATGGGATTCAGTACCTTTACCACTAAAGGTTTTGGGATCTGTGTAACTTCTTCTGGTTCAGGAAGGGCAAGAAAGAGCCCCCTTGCAACAGTAGACAAGCGGGGAGTACAAACAATCTGGGGCCTCAGTCTTGGCTTCTTGGGGAGAGGACCAGGGGATTCCTCTGCTGCAACAGTCATGACTTCTTCTCCAGGACCAATTGGGATGTTCGGATCAAGGTGGGACTGGGTTTCAGTGCCATAGATTTGGACCACATGAGACCCCAAAGCAAGATCTTTAGTCCCTATTTCTTCACCAGTTGGCAGGATCACATTATCCATGGGGTTTTGAGGCTCATTCTCGTCGATGGCAACATCAACAGATGCAGAAACATCAGCAAGTCTAATAGCAGCTACCTTGTTAACAATTGGGTGGTCAATATTCTCACCATCTCTTCCAACTGGAGCCTGGGCAGAGTGATGCAGACCAAAGACAGCGTGATGAAAACCTCCATCACTAGGCTCATCCACATTCATGTTGTTTGACCCAGTAGGAGTGTCAATGGGGGCACCTGGTGGGACTAGGCCCATCCAGCGAGGTGCATCAGGTGGCAAAGGGTCCAAAGGACCAACCACAGCAAAATCTTCTTCATTTAGCAATGGTGCAACATTGTTTCTCTTCAAGACAAAGACCGGAGCTGTCCAGGATCTACCCTTGGATGGAGTGCCAGCATTGACCTTTACAGAGTCTGGTATTTTGGCATCATCATTAAGATAAACTTTGACAATAATGCGGGCCAGGGTGCTAGAGGGGTGAATATGCACTAGGATGCCAAAACCTGACACAGCCTTAGCAATAATGTTTGATGCCCGCAAATCTTCAGGAAAACCTAGCAACATGACCCAAGCCTCCCTATCCAAATCAAAGGACCTAGCATTCTCCGCCTCATCATGTTTCACAAAGTAAAGCTGATAATCTGCAGTAAGCTGAAACACAGGCCCCAAGAACCTTTCCCTCTCTAGAGCAGAGTTGAATCTGACGTATGCATCACTCAGAGCACAAGGTTGGATATCAGCTGAGAATACCTCATGGGTTTGGAGGAAGGCCTGGAGCGCTAACTTGAACTTGTCGAAGTCCAACTTGTTCACCGCCGGGGTGAGCTTGGCGATGGCCAGGTCCTCATTGTGGAGGGTGTAGCAGCCGGTCACGAACACCTCCTGACGGAAAGCCGAGCGATTGGGAAGGTCGACCAGGGTGAAGCCGATCGGGAGGTGGGGGACGGGATCAATGGTGAAGTTTGCCATCGTGGGTTTCGAGGGAGGGGTTTTGGGAGGGAGCACTGTAGCGGTCGGCGAGCGAGACGAGAAAGAAGAAGGGGCCGATTGATTAAGGGGATCCGGATTTATAGACTTGCCACCTGCCCCTCCAACTTCCATACTAGATTTGGGCCTGAAAATCCGCCGGTGGGTTCTCTTTCTCAAACAGGCAGCGGCCGTGTGACCATAATTGAAACAAATCTTGCAGCGAATCAGGGAGGGACAGAGGGCCCTAGTGTGTCCATGGGCCAGACAGTTAAAACAGCGGGGCAAAGGGGAAGGCCCATCATCCTTTCCAGGGCCCAAGTCCTTTCCATGGCGATACGGCTTTGAATTGGAATTTGAAGGTCCAACTGCAACGGCGTTCGCGCCCGTTAATGGCGGAGCCGAAGAACACGCCCTAGAATTCGGACGAACGGTAGACCGCTGAGATCCAAGAGAATTCCGATGGGGGAGGGGCGGGAGAGGGTTGTGGAAGCGATCCTGATAATTGTCAGGGAACTCTAGACGGAGGAAAACTTTTTTTCGGGGGCTGAGCGATTGGCAATGGTCACCTCCGCAAAACTTTTCTTGGGGGGTTTGAACTTGGAACGATCAACAGTGGTCCAGGAATCAACTTCTCTTGAGCCCAAAGATCAAATTCTTTCATCCAATTGGGGCCCCCATTGCCCCAGAGGAAGAAATGCACAACAAACAGGTTGCAAACAAAAGAGGCAGATTTGTAAATCATGATCCCAACAGGTTTGCAAGAGACTGTAAAACTGAACATCCAGCCAGAGAGAAAGCAAACATTGAAATAAGCCGCAGTGCCACCAAGGCAAGATTGTAGAATGAGACCCACTGAATCCTCATTTAGGCGAATGGTAGATCGCCCAAAACTGGCCACAAGGTGGAACGGGGAGGGAAGCGATGTAGAGGAACTGACCGGAACTCCAAAGCGACCCTGGACAATTCTCGCGAATTCCAGTCCTGGATCAAAGCAGAGATCGGAGAGGCCTCCCATGGAGGCGCCGGAGATCGGAGGATGAAGGCCTCAGATCAGGTCGCCGGCAGCGCCGGGAGGATTTCAAGAGTAATGAGGATTCCCTTGTTACTCTTGATGGTTGTAGAAGCATGGCTAGGAGTTTGTGGAGATCATTTAGTATCGATTGTCTATGCGTTGTTATGGGTAACAAAACCTTATGTGAATCAATTGTTTTCATGCCAAATCTTGAATAAGTATAATTCTCTCGTTTATATACTCCTAACTTCCTTCAGGATACGTAAACCATGTGTATATAGTGTTCCTGGTTGGAAATTTGAAAGTGGATCCATTTCTACTAAGAACAGACCGTAGAGCAAAATTTGATGAGAAAACAGGACATTGCTTGAGAGCATTTGAGAGCTTGGAGTGATTCGCATTCAATGCAGGAGAAATGAATTACAATATCGTCCCATAAATAATATCTGACCGCATGTTTGCAATATCCAATCATGTTGTAAAATACTCCCTCTAACCTAAATTATAAGATGTTTTGGTTTTTTACATATAAATAAATAGTTTTTGCTATATACTTAGATATAAAAATTTGAAAGTGTATTTTTTATTCTAATAAAATATTGATTGGCGGTGCACAAAAAGTCAAAACCCCATTCATTTTATATTTCTATTTTACAAAAATCTCCCTTAATTTCTTTTTCCTTTCACATGCCGCATACCCGGCCCACTAGACGGGCCGCTAGTGTGTCGATTTGGTCGACGCACACGAGCCCGGTGTCAGCATCGTAGCTGAACTCACCGCTTAGTCCAGCAGTCCCGCGAGCAGAATGCACCGAAACGGCCACACCCGCCTTCGCGTCAGCGTCATCACCTCTGTCCACGGCTCACTATTTGACGGCGCCCCGGCGTGAACATGTTGCGCACTAGCAGCCAGACGAGCGCGAACGAGACCCCGGCGCGGCGGAACGGAGCAGGCAGACGCGGCACCACCAAGCGCCCTGGCAGCAGAACACGCCCACCACGCCGCCGCACTTGTTCAGGTTCCAGATCATGAGCAAGCCACACCGCCACGGCCACCGGCTGAAATTGTTCGAAAATCTTGTGAAATTGGATTTTTATAATCGATGGGAGGGCTTGGTCGCTGCTCACCTTGCGCCGTCGCGCGCGCCAGGGAGCTGCGCCTGGAGAACGGAGCCGTCGAGGAGCACTGAGTTGTGGTTCCCCATCTTTTGACATATATCAGGCATCCGCCGATGGCACTCGCCGCGCCGTGGTACTCCGCCGCCGCGGTGCAACCTCGACGTACACGATGGCCAAAAGAAGAAACAAGAGACACAAAGCAACGGCAACGCAACGAGGTCTACTCGCATGGAACATGTCACAATCGATCGGGCTACATGAATTCGCCGAGGAAGACGGTGTCCTAGGCGACGGCGGCGACGGCGGCGACGGTGAGTGAGCCCGGATCGCGTGGATAAAAGTCGTCGGAGACGCGCACCACGGCGGTCTGCCTGCTGGCGCTGTAGAGCATGTCGGTGTTGTGGCACGGGCAAGAGATGCAGCAGTTGTCCGGGAAGCTGCGCGCGCCGGAGGCCTCGAGCGCGCGGTGATAGGCCCGGGTGACTTTAGTTTGTTTCAATGATGTCACATTCCTTTTAAAAAATATTCGGACCTCACCGAAATAGACGAATTTTAGAAAATTCAGAAAATTCGGACTGGTTCCCACTTGAAATTTGAATGAAATTTGACTGAATTTGAATGAATTTTGACTGATTTTCAATGAAATTGGCCCAAATTGCGAGGCATGGCTGTAGGCACGAATAGGATGTGTGCAGTGCGTTCAAACATGCAGTGGGGCACCAGTGCAGCAGCAGCAGGGAGCCGTGAAGGCACGCCGAGGAGCTGTGCCGGTGCCGGCGCGGGCGTCGACGGGGTTCGTCAGTGCTGTTGTAGGCGTCGGGGAGGGCAGGGAAGCATCCACAGGCCACAGTTCAAGCGGAGGCGACGGCAGGGAGCAGCAAGCCAGCAACGGTGCTACTTCTTGCGATGGGGAACGGACCAAGCACCACCGGCGGCGGCGGCAGAAACTCCTTTTTTTTTTTTTTTTTTTTGAAATGCGGCAGAAACTCCTTACGCCTCGAGGAGACGAAGAGAGAAGAAGGCTCGATGCTTTATATGATGGGAAATGTTTATTGGGCTGGTTCGTATCTTTGGCTGGGCTTGGAATTTAAATTTTTTTGACCGATTTAATATTATCTCGGGCCCAACCGAACTGGATGAAATTCGGTGAGATTCAGGCGAATCCCAAAACCTTGGTCCTTGCTTCAATGATTCAGTGAGTTTGTTACGGTTAATCACAATGCAAGATGCATGATTTGTAATACAAATAGTAATAATCAATTTCAAACAATTACTGTTTCAAAATTCAAATCAAATTAATTATATAAAACCATCTCAGGTCATCCCATAATTATAGGGCATCATTAGAAAGAAACAAACCACTAATTTCTTAACTATACGTAAATTGATTATTAGTTTTAGGATAAAGGCGATTGTAATTGTTTATTAGTTTGTGACTAGAACAATGATGATCTGAGTTCAAGACACCTTCTATGTATTAGAAAATCCATGATTTGTTGTTATGCTTCTATATATGCATTAGACAAAAATATATCATTACCGTATGACATTAGAAGTGAATGTGCAACTCTGGGTTTGCAACTAGGGCAACGGCGATCTTAGTTTATATTATTTATTCTTCTGTTATAATTGTTTTTATAGACACGTGTGTATCCATTAGTACAAGGAAGGTTTTTAGTGGCGACTATAGAGCAATTTTCATTCATGTTTTTTGAACCCACCAGTGAAAGAGATCGGTGAAAATCAATTTTTTCACAAACGATGATTTGAGAATAAGCCTACTGGTGGTTCTCTAAAAAAAACTCACCAGTGTAAATCGATTTGTAGTGATGGTACCGCCACTACAAATGCTTGTCAAATGAAAAAAGTTGTTAACTATAAAGTTTTATAACTTTTTAAAAACTTAAAATTAATTTCAAATTATTTTTAGTGACGGTTTTCTTAAAAAAAAACATTACTAGAAATCTAATTTTTAGTGGAGGTTTAAAACCGTTTGATTTTTACTGGTCAAAGTTAAGAGAAACCATTAGTATAAATAAAAAGCTAACATCGAGATAAATAATGTTTTTACTAGTGACGGTACATGGCACGTCCACTGGTTTATTTAGAGAAAGGTGCCAAAGAAAAGCGTCGACGTCCTTTTCCGCTGATTGGAATGCTTCTACGAGGACACAGATGAGAGAAGGAGAGGAGAGCATCCAAGAAAGGATAGGGCTCTCGTCGCCCCCCTCCACACATGCCAAAACCATCCCAGTCCCAGCCCCTCATTCCTCGTCGTCATTTGATCGAGAGGCATGGCGGCCGCGGCGTCCCTGAAGAGCAGCCTTCTCCTCCCGTCTCCCATCTCCGACTTCAGCGGCGCAGCCGTCTCCATCTCAGCGCAGGTAACCGCCAAGATTGGAAGCATTCCCTCCATCTTGTTTCATTTCAGACCAGCAACGACAGACAGACAGCCTGGCCCTGCATGTAGAACCTTCACTAGCAGTAGCAGTAGCGAGCTAGCACTAGATGGAACGGAATGCTAAATTTCATTGAAAAATCAATCAGTACGAAATTTGATTTTGCAGAAGAGGAGGTCATGGCAGCCAAGGGGGGCGAGGGTGCAGGTCTCGGCGGCCGCGGACTCCAAGAACATTCTGATGATGGGAGGAACACGGTTCATTGGGGTCTTCCTGTCCAGGCTCCTTGTCAAGGAGGGCCATCAGGTCAGTCAGTACCACTGCCAACACCTTTGCTCTGCAATCACATCACAAGCCGTTCAGCCAACCAATACAGTCAGTCAGTCATTGAGAGGAGAAATTATAACAAAAACTCTGGTTTGTCATTAGGTTACTTTGTTCACTAGGGGAAAGGCACCCATAACTCAGCAGCTGCCAGGGGAGTCCGACGCAGAGTACGCAGAGTTCTCCTCCAAGGTGTGTTGGTTGTTTCCTCCTCTGTTTTGCTTGCATGTGTACAATGGTGTATTCCAGCATCTGCTGCTGTGCAGTAGGATTCTTCAGACGTAATGTGCATGTAAGAGTGCATTAATTAGTAGGCTGATGAACTAAAGTGTGATGGATGTCTTTGTGTCTGGACATGAGAGATGGGCTTGCTAAACCACTGCTTTATCGATTCTGATGCTGTCATACCAGTAATATGGCTTTTGGATGGTTTTACATATACAGGTTCAGCACTTGAAAGGTGACAGGCAGGACTTCGATTTCGTCAAGCCAAGCCTGGCTGCTAAGGGATTCGATGTTGTTTACGACATCAATGGTAATTGCTTTGGTGCTTATACAAGCCTGAAATTGAAAGAGTCAGTAGACTCTATGCAAACAAATTCTTGCCATATATAGTTCATAATCTTTATCAAATTATAATTGCAAGACAAGACAATCTTCAGCCATGTAACAGTGTCGTCTTGTGTTGGGAAAGACTTCAGTAACTATTAGCGTTGTGTCTGTTGTTGCTACATCCCTGGCCTGGAAGTGAAACAACTGTCTGAGTCTGAATGTCTGATACACATTTCGCCTCTTGCATTGGGTGTTTCATTTCAGGACGTGAGGCTGTGGAAGTTGAGCCCATAATTGACGCCTTGCCTAACCTGGAACAGTAAGCCAAACCAGCCACTTCATCTGACACTCATGCAATGCAATGCAAGCTCATTGTCCTCATCACATCAGTTATGTATACCATCAATTTTCAGGTATATCTATTGCTCATCAGCAGGAGTGTACCTGAAATCTGACATTCTTCCGCACTGTGAGGTACAGTACTGTATCTATAGCCAAATCAAAGCTTCACAGTTCACAGAAACACACAATGGCGCACAGATAAGAGCTAGGCACTGATGAGTGACAGCTCTCTCTCTCTCTCTCTCTCTCTCTCTCTAGGTTGACGCGGTGGACCCCAAGAGCCGTCACAAGGGGAAGCTGGAGACGGAGAGCCTGCTGACGTCACGAGGCGTGAACTGGACGTCCATCAGGCCCGTGTACATCTACGGCCCGCTCAACTACAACCCCGTGGAGGAGTGGTTCTTCCACCGGCTCAAGGCCGGCCGCCCCATCCCGATCCCCGGCGCCGGCAACCAGGTCACGCAGCTCGGCCATGTCAAGGACCTCGCAACAGCCTTCAACCTGGTGCTGGGCAACCCCAAGGCGAGCCAGCAGATCTTCAACATCTCCGGCGCCAAGTACGTCACCTTCGACGGCCTCGCGCGGGCCTGCGCGAAGGCCGGAGGGTTCCCGGAGCCGGAGCTCGTCCACTACAACCCCAAGGACTTCGACTTCGGCAAGAAGAAGGCCTTCCCCTTCAGGGACCAGCACTTCTTTGCGTCCGTGGAGAAGGCGATCAGGGAGCTCGGGTGGACGCCGGAGTTCGACCTCGTCGACGGGCTCACCGACTCGTACAACCTCGACTTCGGCCGCGGCACGTTCCGGAAGGCGGCGGACTTCACCACGGACGACATGATCCTCGGCAAGAAGCTTGCCACCGTCTGAGCTAGGGCCGGTGTGTCGTGATCGAGCTGTTGGTGAGCTAGCGGATAAGGACTTCACCACGGACGACATGATCCTCGGCAAGAAGCTTGCCACCGTCTGAGCTAGGGCCGGTGTGTCGTGATCGAGCTGTTGGTGAGCTAGCGGATAACTGTATGTCATATGGCAGGCTAAGGGTCAGTGCACGCATGCAGCTGCTACTCTGCTAGCTAGGTCCCAATGATATACGCGTACCGTCGTCAGTACGTATAGAGAACTTATGGTACGACAACTACAACATGAATGTTTTAGTACATTCAGATAAGTGTGCCTTCTAATGCTCTCTCTCTAATGCTCTCTCTTGCTTTTCTTTTTTAAGGAAACTGAAAACGGTAATAGAAGTATCAGTGTCAGTTTCTTAGAAGTAAAAAAAAAAAAGAAGTTATTGCTACCGTATTTTAAAACCAACAAGCAATGGTGAATAGTTATCGTAGTTGGTTAGTAATACAACCGACATTGGTCTTTATTTCCGGGATTAGAAATTTTAATCAACGTGTTAACTATTCTGTACACAACCTTATCCTTCCTCCCTCCCTCCAGCGTTGGCTTCTTGACCACTTGTGAGCCCACTATATAAGAACAATGAAACAAGCTTTATGGCCAGCCCAAGCCCAACCAAACCGAGCCTTTAGGCCATCGTCAATTGGTGATGCGTCAGAATTCACAGGCCTTATCCTGTTTGGTTCATTTTTTTTGGGACGTCTACAAAAAAATGTTCAGCAGATTGAGAACGTCTACAAAATACTCTTGTAAATTTATATGATATATTTGCAGCACAAAAATAGCATATGAAAATAGATGTGCCTATTTAGTTATTTAACTGCCCGAGATATCATGATTGTTCGGGTTAGCATTTTTGCTAAGATCCTGGAGCACTACATGCTGTGAATTTTGTGAATTGGTGATTTATTTTATTACAAATTTACCCTTCCACCAGCTCCCGTCATTATTTCTACAAACTTATTTCATTCTGTAAAATATAATTCCTTTTTTGTCAAAACACACATAAAAATTCAAGTGCTAGTAAAAAGTCAAGTACTTAGTCCGAGTGAGTACGTATATGCGTTCAACTAACGGACTGAAACCTGCAGGTTGCAGTTCAATTTCATTCGGTGAAGCAACAAGTAGTTTGACAGTCTCTTTAACTGTGTCTCCATCCAGGACTCACAAGCAAGTTTATTTTTCCATTTTCTACCACACGTGACAGAAGGGAATTAGTTCTGGATCATGAATTGAGGCCAACTAAGTCACTCGTCATAGTTGGATGCTGCAGATCTTGACCGACGAAAATATTATGATCTCCAGTCAGTTAATTTTCTTATTAGCACATTATCGTTAATGGTTACATAGGATAAGAAGACTTTTGTACGGTTTTACTTCAAGTCTGAGCACTCACTGCCGCCGCTGGGTTAGAAGTTAGAACTCAGAAGAATCAGCGGCGGTGAGAAAGGGTTTGGCTAGGCTATACAATCTTCATGGCCACTGGAAGAGGATCACAGATTCGAAGCTGACTGACCGACCTCCGCGTTGGTCTGGCTGACTTTGTCGTTTGTGTTTTGTCAACTTGAAATTCTTGAATAACAGCACAAGTGCACAACCGCATATCATTATGACCAAGATTATTACTTCTAGAGGTATATCTGTGTACTTTTCAGCTAGATCAAGAATTGTCATCTCACGGTGATTAGCTAATAAACTGCTTCTGAAAATCTATTAATTACTTGTAACTAGGTTTGATTTCTCTCTCCATGCACGTGTTGTGGTAATTAAACATGAATTTACTTAAATCTTTGAAGGCCCTAGGGTGAATTGAGTAGGAGAACAAGATTCTCCCCATTACTTAGCTCCTCGTCATTATTGTTATGGACTAGGAAACATTGCACATACACACATGAAACCAAATGCTAATTAAACTAGAACTCATTCAAGCAAACATATGTAATGCAAAACTCAAATGCATCAACCATTAAGTTCATGAGCTTGCCCCCCCACTTGTTTGCTTTTCATGTTGTTCAAGAATTTTGATCTCCTCCTATTTTTCAATATTTTTCTCTTGATCCCAATCCAATTCTTTCAATCTTCTAGATACCACATGTTAATCTTTCAATCTTGTGCGCTTTGATGCCACATGTTGTATCAAGTCTCCTTGGCTAGCTTCCCCTTAGTCCATGTTGATGTCTTTGTTCCATTCTCTTCCCTTTGTCGTTAAATACCATAAAAGGATTGACCAAAGTAAACAATAAAAGTATTGATTCTAGCCCGTGCGAGATCACGGGTTGATAGGCTAGTTTTTCAACTTTTTGTTATATTGAAGAAGTTGCAAAAATTGAAAAATACAATCATAAATAAAAATTGTACTACAATGGTTGGGTAATGATACATTGACTGCGATAAAAAGACGCCCTTATATTGTGGGGTAATAGTTTACTATACTACGCATCAAACTTCTTAAATTAAGGTACTAATAACAGTCTACCCATGGGACTAAAAGTACTAATAGTCTACTTGTAGGACAAATTAAAGTACTAACCGTTAAGCCCATCAGATGATAGGTTTGAATCTCAGCCTTCGATTGTATGGCTCTTTTTTGACTGCGTCTCCGGCTGTTCAAGAGCCATGCCAAACGGTTCAGTAAGAAGGAACTATTTGGTGTCTTTTTAAATAGAGGAGGAGCCATAACTGTTTTGGAGGAGCGAGAGAACAGATACAACTTCTTTGGAGAAGTCCTTCCAAACACATCTTGTCCTACCATAGAACAATTACTTTATAATTATATTCTCGTTGTTGGATGATTAGTTTGAAATCATTCTTGGGACGGATAACATCATAACAGTAACAGGATATCATTCTACCGTGTAATAATTGTCCTATATTTTGCTAATTTCCGAAATTTTGTGGTATACTTTTTTGTAAAAAACGAATAACATAATAATAAAAATAAAAATATTTTGTTAATAACTGCATGCAGTGTATGATGATCGAGTCCTCTTGTGCTTTTCTGATTGCGCACGCCAAAACAGAAGAACGGCAAGTAATCACCGTCACGCCGCACCGGTATTCCTTCACGATTCCAACGGGTCGTTATTATTAGTAGTTTCTAAAATCCTGCGGACGTACATGTACGCGTGGAAGCTACAAGTTTGAGTTGATGACAGTCTCTCTTGAAGTACATGTCCAGTCATAAGCAAAATCAGTTTATTCTGCTGTCTACAACACGTGCCGACTGAAGGAAAATGCATGCAATCGACAAACATAATTCTTCAGTATAATCCCGGATCGTACTTAAGTGCAGATGTCTGTACCTGCTGCACCTACGTCCGTCATACGATGGGTGCTGCTAGCTGAAATTGACCGACGAAAATTAAATATGATCTCCAAAGCCAGTGAGAATGTATTTGCTGGACGACCGACGACCCTGTTGCATGCATTGTTTTCAGTCCAGTCTTTGTTGTTGGTTAATGCAAAGGTTCAGTCCAGTCTATGTTGTTGGTTAATGCATTATATTATGCATGGTTAGTGTGTCGTAGAAAACATGCAATTGTAGAATAGTATAAGTGTGACCTATTTATAGATAAAACATATGTACACATATAACATTGAATAAATATTATTAAATTACTTATAAATGCATTTTTATCATAATTTAATTTGGGATCACAAACATATATAAATAATATTTTACTAAAAATTTGGTCAAAGATAAGCCATTTTAGCTGGTACACAATTTGTAATTACATCGTTTCGGGACCGAGAAAATAGATAGGAAGACGTTGGTTTACTTCAACCCTGCACGCACCGCGTAGTCTCTCATCTCTCAACACCGACGGTAGTTTGAAAGGATTGGCTGGGCTATATAGCAGACTAGCTATTGGAAATCGAACAAGATACTGAACGTGACGGTTACCTCCCAGTTGGTCAGCTTTGGACCTTATCACCTTACGTACTAAGTCTAGCCTCATCCATCCCTCTCGTACCGTCGTGTAGTACGTAGTTTAGTCTCATCCATTCATGCATGCTGTACCCACCACACGCGTTGTCAACACAAATCGCAACGGCCCATCTGCTTATAGCTAGCTGCTCCCTCTCGTTTTTGACTTTGAAATTTGAGTTTGATCGTTCGTTTTATTTAAAAATTATATATATTATAAAGTAATAAATTATTAAAATATCTTTAATAATAAAAATAAGTCATACCAGATAAATAATATTTATATAAAAATTTTAAATAAGACAAATGGTCAAACATAATGTGCTAAAAGTCTAAAACGATATTTTTAGAGACGAAGAGAATAGCTAGCTATTACGCATATATATGTGTCCCCAAACATCTCGTTATTGATGGTATCACTCTTGACCATTTTTTATTCTAGTTTTTTTATGCAAATAATAAAATAATGAATGATTATTATGTATCTCTAGTAAAAATAGTAATAAATAAATAAAATTTATATAATAATATTGAATAAGACAAAAAGTGAAACAAGATATCTCAAAACCCAAACTATCATGTATTTTAGGACCAGCAGCTGCAGTACAATATGGCTACATTTTCTTGAGCTCCATATATAAAGGCTACTAGCCTATATGTAAAAATAACATTAACCATCTCATCTAATGTTTGGCGACTAAATTAAGATGGTCACTTTTTTACCGAGGCACCAAAAAATGAGTGCCATGCAAAATGTCGATTCACGGAGGCCGTCGTTTTTATTTATGGAGGCAATCATTTTATTTGTGAATTAAGACAACCATCTTGGCTAACCGATACTCCTCCATGTTGGTAAAAGAAGTCATTTAGGACAACGACACGGTCTCCAAAAAAATAACTTTTCTTTGCATATTTTTATAAAAATACTCATCACAAATGATATATTTATACTTTTATGAAAGTATATTTCAAGATAAATCTATTCATATGGTTCTCATATTTCTAAACTTAACAATTTAAAAGTTATTCATGATTTATTTTCCCAATGTTTGACCCAAACCTTGTCCAAAAACGACTTTCTTTCCCTATATGGAGGAGTATTAACCAAGGCGATCGTTCTAAGTTTTTATCTCCACAAATTGATTTGGTTAATGATTCTAATAAAAAATAATTTATAACTTTTTTTTATATGAACTTGGATGAGGACAAACTTTATATCAAAATTTTAACTCTCGATGAGATCTACTAGTTGAAAAGATTTTTGATTTGGAACTGTTAGGGTTCCAAAATATTATTCAACTTCACAGTTCTTGAAATTTAGAATTTAAAATTATTGAAGGATCTTGGATATTGACATGGTCTATACAAAGTTATAGTTCTCAATAGAATCTACAACTTTGTAGTTGAGTGCAATTTAGTTCAATAATTTATAAAATGCTCAACTTAATGCAATTACTTGGCATCTAGGTCCAAATTGGTCAAACAACATATAAAATGCTAGATTTAGTGCAACAATTTGGAAAATTAATACACATCTATTATCCAAACCTTATAAACATGACATATAAACATATTGTGTCATTTTGGGTTTTTTTCATAATAACATGAAAAAAAAATTGGGTTATGCCATATTTTTTCAATTCATTTTGCAATATTTCTTGTATTTTTCCACACTTACTCCCTCAGGTATAAAAAAAAAGAATGTCGTTTTTGGACAAGGTTTTGGTCAAATATTGGGAACATAAATCATGAATAACTTTTAAGTTGTTGAGTTTGGAAATGTGAAAATCATATGAATAGATTTGTCTTGAAAAATACTTTCATAAAAGTATAAATATATCACTTTGTGATGAGTATTTTTACAAAAAATATGAAGTCAAAGTTATACTTTGTAGACCGTATCATTGTCCAAAAACGACATTCTTTTCCTATATAGAGGGTACTTTTTAAAAACATTTTTTATCTTACCACTGCGATAATTAGTTTTTAAAAGTAATAAAAAAAAATAACTTGAAAATAAATAATAATTTATAAAGGGAATATTCTACTCATAACTAAACACAAACACGGTGTAGACCTACCTTTATGGATTAATTGACATCTTTAACTTATTAAAACTTGAAATACCGATTAAACTTTCAAGCATAGTTTGAATTCAAAGAAAAATATTATTGCTTTTGTGTGCATACTTAAAACATATAAATAGGCATAAATCATCGGGCTTCTAATGTTCCACGAGATTGTTATTATGACAGATCAACGTTTTTAATCGCGGGCTATAAAATTTAGCGGGGAGCTTGGCCAAAACGCTGTTTCCCGGCGATAGCAGCTATTTTGGCACTATAGCGGCGCTATTTTTTTTCGTTGTGACAAATCATAATGTTTATAAGCATTGTTTGTAACATTAAAATTAGACTAAACTAATTATATATATAGACATACAATACGTCTCATTTTCTATCTGAATATTCTGAATATTTTTTTTTGAAGAATTTTGAAATAAGTATTCTTGTCTTGGAACATTTTTGAGAGTTAAATAGCTTATTTTATTTAGAGACAGTAAAAATTATACTTATGTCGCCTTCAAAATAGTATGTAAATTTCAAAGGTTGCTTCGTTCATTTACAGAGACATTCTAAGAAACTAGTGCCGATCTGGGGAGCCGCTTCGTTCAAGGCTTCACCGCTTCAAAAAAGAAAATCCGTTCGTGCATGCACCGCCGGTCCGGAAAGAACCAATTGATTAAACGTCAAAGGGACTCTCACCAACAATTTCTCATGACTCTGGACGTTTGCCGCTGAACAAATCAAATGAAAGAGTTCCAAAGTACGGACTGACCATGCATGCAGCTTTTGGGACAAGTTCAATTCAACTGCTAGTGGAGCAGAGTACAATAAAACGGTTCCAATTGGCCAGCGGTGGAGTGCACTTTTTGCCATATCAGGCGCATGTGAGACAATTTGACTTTAGCTAGTGGACTATAATGGGGAGGAAGATGTCATGTCTAACGAGTAGGAACAACGCACCAAAATGGTTATCTACTTATCTTGATATATGCTCATTAGATCTGAGCTAGTGGAGTATATACTTCATGTAAAATGATTTTCTTATATGTTTTACGCTAATGGTTTTCTTAACCTACCGCCACTACAAGTAATATGAAATTAAATTGTCTGAATTCTTTCAAACCATCTCAGATGGATAAATGATATACAAATTTGTAGTTGACTACTGCACCTTTTCATTTAAGTTCGTTTAGGGCTTCAAAATTCTATGTCAAAATTAACGATTTAAATAATGTATTATAATTCTTTTAAATGATCTCAAAATAAAAAATGATCCAAAATAAAGTTGTAGTATCCAAAGAGATATTCAAAAATTTTTCATTTTAATTTATTTTTAGTATTTTTTTGAAACTCATTTTAATTTATTTTAGATCTCAAGTATGCATTACAATATTAACTAATGTGAATACAGAAAGAAATATATAGACCACTTAGTCACTTGTGACTAAGATATAATGGTTAGGAAGCAACATTCGACGTTAAGATTGTTTGATCGATCGCAACAGCCTCACGCGTGCCCTAAAAAAATGTGTGACTTATGACTTGACTCCAATGAATTGACTGCTGGCAAGTTTGCACTGGCTTTTTCGCTAGCCTTTACTTTTTTAGATAAAAATGGAGGCCGAGGTCCTAGATTAGGGATGAAAACAGTATGAATGTTTTTAAGTTGTATTCGAGACAAATTGGTTTAGAGAGCTTTAGATCCATTCGTATCTGAGTCGGGATATTTAACATTTGGTACCGTATTGTAGCTAGAACCGACCAATTATAAAGCATAAGTGAAAAAATCACTAAGCTAAGCAATCAGTTGTCACATTTAAGCGTTATAAATCTGGTGATCCGAAAATCTCGAAGGTTTCAAACCAAACATCATCAACCCTCAGACCGTACAAGTTTAGCGTCACCATTAATGCGTTACAACATTTCACAAAATAGTTCAATAACATCGAGTGGAAATAAAGTTATTACAAACCAAGTTCTTCTTCAAATCCAAATAGCGGAACAAGTAGTTTTTAAAAAGCTCAACCCACACACACAAACTTAAGTTTAATACGATTGCCGGCCTCGATAGTCAATCCACAAAAAAAGCAAGTGGAGAGAGAATATTAAAACGACTATTGCCCTTGGTACTTTAATCCCTTTGGATATAGAAGTCTCACAATACCCCATGATAGGTAGCGGCCATCTGCACAAACAACAAGCGGGAAAAACCACGGAGTGCGAGAAGGTATTTTCGGTAGACTCCGGCCCGACTCAAATAAAAAGACTCCAAAGGAGTATGATAGGTTTTGCTCGAGGGGGGATAGCTTGACTCTTTTTGCATAAAAGCGGTAGTAATATTTAAAGTGATAGCTCGGCTTAACCATTCCTATTTATACTAGGTAAGCACCTATACTATGCATCATTATAGTATATTAGTCATGATTAAGCAAGCAAGTAGTAACCATAAACATAATCATTAGCTTAACTCATCATCATCATTAACATCATTCCATAGTCATTACCTAGATGGTGCGGCTCAAGTCAAAGTGTTCACTTGTCGAGGAGCGATGGCGATTCGAATCGATTAAAGCGAGCTCGAGGGGTATTCTCCGCTTACAAAACCACACTCACACCGTCGATGAGCTCTGAGATCACCGTGGCACATATCGGGAAAAATTCTGTGCAGCGGACTCGCGGAACCCACCGTACCCGGGGGCCACCCCATTGCTTAACCCGACCATCTTTGGACCTCGGACTTACTCTTTGCCCCCCGTGGTCCCCATCCATCTCCAATGCAGTGCGAGCGGGTCGGCACCGGCCTGGATAGTGTTAGGCTTCGCGGTCGGGAAGTGCTTATCCGGCCAGCTAAGTATGAGGCATGCGTTCAACATGACTTGGGGTACATCAAGCAGTGCGGTCCTTAATCGACACGAGACGGGAATCACTATGGTCCAACAACCCCCTACAAGACTCCGTCCAGGTCTCCATTTATCATAACCATAACCATCAACCAGATGATATCAACATAAAGCCTTTTCATCAATCATAAGTAACCACCTATACTCGCGGATGACAAGAAAATCACCCGACTTCTACCGTCTAAGCAAGCTAAGCATATTACTAAGCCCTAGACTAGCCCGAGGGCATATCAAGGTAAGGATAATTCAAGGGGTAAAAACAAGGATATAATACATCAACGGTTGCACACAACTCCTATACTTAATGCAACAATCATAAAGCATAATTAGACTGTTAGAAAGCATAGGTAAGTAGATGCTCTGGGTGCTTGCCTCGTTCGAAGTCACTTTCGCCACATGATCGGGACACTCCGGTAGGTCTTCTCTTCTCCTTCTAGTGGAACCTCATTGGGGCTCCTCGATGACTCTCCTCGATCTCCAGAAAGCGGGGTCCTCTTGCGAACCTATATGATGCGATGCACGTGCGTAAGTAGGGCAAATGCACAACATATGATGCTCATGGGTGAGGATGATTAACATTTCATTTCTTGAATAGGTGCATATCTCTTCTCTACAAACAACATAACTTAATTCTTGAATACGTGCAAATCTCTTCTCTAAACACTTAGAGAAGTGTATAAAAAAGAAAGAGGTGTGTGTATGCACACACACAAGCATCACATGAATAAAAGAAAATACCACTACTCATAGCCAAGCATCACATTTCAATTATGGTACTGTATTACATGACCAGCAAGCATAACATAATTAAAAGTGCACAAGTAATATAGAACTCCTTAAATCATTTAATTCAAGGGCTTATCATTTCATGTGAATAAACAGGCTTGAACTGTGACCTCTGTCTAAATAGTCAGAAAAATCTACAAAAATTACAGGAGCTACATCATGCTATAACAAGACCATGATAAAAATTTCATCACATTTCATCAAGTACAACAGCCTACACAAAAAAGATGAAATAGCAGTACAAATTGCATATTTAATAACTTTGTACTGTGAAAAGTATCAAACAATAGATTTCATATTTTTAATTAGAACTTCTTAGCACAAGGGGCAGTCATCAAAAATTACCAAGGCATAATTCCTCATAATTAATTTATTAAAAATCATTTAAGAATCAGGCCAAATTGAATTTAAATCATATTCCAATATTTTTGTATAGGAATTGCATGATACATATTTTTCCCAGAAACTAAATCACACAAAAGTCTAACAAAACAAAAGAATCACATTTTTCAGAGCAATATACAATTTATCATGCATTTACTCGGTTTTTAGCCATTTAAGCAATTAAATAAAACTACACAGTAAAAGTATCTCAAAAATTTCATCACACATTTTTCACAGATAGATCTGCTCACTAGAAACCTAGCAAAATAAGTTTCATCAAATTTGGACCTCATTTGCACGGATACAAATTTAAAAGCATTTAAATCGATTTTACGCAAAACAAATAAAAAAAGGGAGCCCTGGGCCTGCGTGGACTCGGTCAGTGGACTTAAATGAGCCAGCCCACCCCAGGACGAGGTCCCACATTGCCAATTCGAACGCGGCGGGTAGCTTCGGCAGCGCTTCAGCCCCGGCGGCAGGCTCACCGGCGCAACCAAAGGCACCGGGCGTGCTCCTGCTGACAGGCGGGACAACGGTGAGCGTGCGCGGCGCGGAGCTCACGACTAACCCCTAACTGCGGCCGGCGGCGACAAAGGGGCGGCATGGCGGCTCAGCTTTTGGCGGTGGAGTCGCCGTCTCAAAACAGTGAGCTCCGATGAGGAGTGCACGGCGTGTCTTGAGTGCATGGCAAGGCTAGCCCCTAGGGTTAGGGTGGCGGATTGATGTTGCAGGCGCCACGACGCGTGCATAGCGGCACGGCGGCGGGAGAGGCTCCGGTGGCAGAGCTCAGTGGGGTGGGTAAGCGCGCATTGCCCCGATTGAGTCGCGCGGGCCGTCGATTCGGGGGCATGGCGGCCACGATGCTAGAAGAAAGGGAGGGAGCGGGGAGGTGCGGCGCGCGGACCGCGAGCTCCGGCCATGGCGCGATGGCGGCGGCTGCCGTTCGCGGCTTACCAGCGGCGATAAGCGGTGCTAGGCAGTCGGTCTGTGAGGTGGAGCGGGTGAAGGCGGAGCGTGCGCGTCTCGGAGGGTGGCCGCACGGTGGCACATCACACGGCAATGGGTACATCTGCTGGCGGCCCGGCGCGAGAGCGGCGAAGAGTGAGCGAGTCCTTCCATTTCATGTCGGCGATATCACAGACTACAGCAGAAGTCACTATGGTCAAGAGCAACAAGACCCAGAGCGAGACTCCGTCCGGTCTCCAGGGGGGTTTATCAGGGTTAAAGATCCAATCTAATCTTGCTGCTTTCCTTGATCGGCAAGACACGTAACCAAATCCCTAGGTTCACGGAACCGACGCCCGATGATATCATATCTGCATGCCGAACTCCACGGTCTTACCTTTTCATCAATCAGCAATCCCCCAAGTCCCCGAAAGGCACCGTGTCTCAACCAAGGTTAGGAACCATTCGGCGCCTTCCTTGGTGCGGATTCTTCGACGAAAGGTGCGCCCGGTCAATCAACGGATCCGACGACCGTTCGGCGCTGTCGAACCCGTCTGGAAGCAAGTGGAACACACAACGGTCTAAGGTCCCACCGCGGGGGAGACGCTGAGTCGCCAAGAGAAAAAAAGAAAAGAAAGATCTCGACATACGGGTCCCGTGTACCACGTCATCCTCCGGCGGCCGTGTACCAGTAGTCCCGAAGACTGGTAGTCGTGCATGAGGCTGGTGCGGAATCAAATTTAATGGATATGGTTGAATCTAGCGGGGTTTTACATATTAACCCGGAAAAGGATAATTCAAGGGAAGGAAAGCTAAAGCTATTTAAGGATATAGCCTTTCATCACACTCTTTGCCTTCCTTCTCGGCGCCTCGCAACCCAGCTGCCTCTTCTTCCTCTGCAACCAACCTTTCTCTCCCCAAACCGCAATCCGAAACCTAGATCGGGAATGGCCGCCAGCAAGGGGATAAAAGCGTGGTTCCATGGCGGCAGCGGGCGCAGAGCGGGCGGGAGATCAGGGGAGGCGCGGAGGTCCTTTAGCTTGGGAGTAGATGGGCTACTTCGACACCTTGCCGGCGGTCCTCGATGAAGCTCGTCGCGGACAGTCTTTGCCCAAGCAATGCGCGGCTGGCGCCCCCGTCGTGAAGTCCTTCCCCACCCGGCGAACAGTAATGAGCTCGTAGTGTTTTGCAGTTATTTCCGCGCGGGACACTTCCTCGGAAGCTTCTTGCATACTACAAGATCCGGCTCATTCATCTCCACCCCCAACTCCATTCTTCATCTTTACTTTTCATCTATTTTTTGCGAGGCTTTTCTCGGCATTCCTCCCCCACTTCAACCTCTTCCGCCATCTCTTACTGCTTTGAGGCTTCAGGCCAGCTCACCCCAAGGTGGTTGGTGGCCTCTCTCTTTTGTCTTCGGGACGGGATGAGGAACCACGATGCTCTACAGGGGCGCCCCTCAGCTCTTCTATCAAGGGATGGAACACCCAATGGTTAGAATCGTTAGCAACCCCGCTCCCGCAGATCTCAATGAGAGTAAAACAGTGGTGGAGCGCCAAAATGCCTAGTCAGGCGGCCATCATCTGCCGACATAGTGCCGTGGAGGAGGCTGCTCGGCATCATCCGCCCCATAGGGCCTTCTGGGGGTGGCGGTGGCTATCAACCGTGCTTCGGGCGCATCCAGCCATGCAAGGAGGCGAGCACCCGAGAGGGCAGTACTCGGGGACAAAGGGACCCTCTGCGCGTGAGGCAATGGGAGCCGATCTCTAGGAGGTTCTCTTCTTGGCCGGCTCACGCCGTTTTTCGTCAGTACCGGTGAGGCTCGGGTATCACGGAAGCCCTTGGGCAATCCGCGACGGCGGTAGTGAGTTTTCTGCTTTGTTATAGTATTATGTGTGTGATTGGCCCATTCTCAAGCCGCCGTTTATGCGAGATCCAGGGCCGTCTATGGCTCTGATGCCCGACGACACCGGCCGATCGTAGACCGCGGCTATCGATGAGGAGATCCGCAAGATTGCGGAGGACCGGAGGAACGAGGGGTCGGCCGAGAAGGCGCCTCCCTCAAGCTGCCGAGCCAAGGGCCCATCGGCTAAGGGGTGGCTCGGGAGGGAGGCGCCTCTTCGCCGAAGAGGCGCAGCAGGACCGTGCCCCCCGGCCGCCTCCCTGCTCGAATCGGCAGGAGTGGGGCGGGAAGCAGCCGTCATCCTCTCGGATGACGGCGATCGAGGGACACGAGACGTTGACGAAGGCCCGCGTCGGGGCGGGCGCCGGTTGGGCCGGGCGACTTCGCGCGGCCCGTATTTGAGAAAATGCCGGCAAGGGGCGCCCGCCAAAGAAGCGGCCGAAGCGGCCATCTCTGCGCGCCGACCCGGATCGGCAAAGGCGGGCAGCTCGAGGCCCGGCGTTTTCCGCTCGGCACCGCCCGACCCGACCTCGTAAAGTACCAACTCGTTTCTTTTTTTTTCCCGGTGTTGTCGAGAAATACCACTACTCATAGCCAAGCATCACATTTCAATTGTAATTTGCTGTATTACGCGACCAGCAAGCATAAACATCGACCCCGCCCGGTGAAGCAGGTAAAAGTGCAATATCAAAATAATAGCGCCGAGCTACGGTAAGAACATATTGTCTGTTTGATGGTGTTGCAGAGCTTATAATTCAAAGGGCTTATCATTTCATGTGAATAAACAGGCTTCTCGCGAACTCGCTTTCGACCTCTGTTCGTAAACGACCGGCCGGTCCAAAAAAAGCGCGCCGCCAGCCTACAAAAATTATAGAATGTTTCCCTACCGTCGCTTCGCTATAACTTGTGCTTTCGGCTGCGGCTCTTGAAGACTCGTCGAGAATAACGTGGGGCGATAAGGCTACCCGCGATCGCGGAGGCAGCCCTGGTCGGCGCAGCGTAAGTGTCGTTACCTTTTTGCTGTATTTGCCCGATCGGGCTTGTCGGGTTCTTACCATTTGTTCTGTTGCATTGTGCGGGAGAACGCGACGGCGGCGCAGGCGGACTTGAAGCGGCGTCTTGCAGTCGGCCGAGGGGCGGATGGAAGACACCATCGTCCTCCCCGACCCCGCCTGCTGAATCTCGCCGACCCGCATACGGCCGGGGCGTGCTCGGGAACGCTACCCTTCGGTCTCGCGTTTCTGGTGCGGTGCCAGACCGTCCTACAACAAACACGGGTGTTTGTTCATGGAGCGCCTTTAATCGGTCCGAACTATCCCGGGTGGAGTTGTCCCGTCGAGGCGGGGTTTGCCCGACCAAGTCGGTCGCCGATCAGAGAGAAGCCGAACAGTCCTCCGATGCCGCCCGGTCAAGGTGGTGGAGGACTGACTTTCGGCGACGCCGAGGCCGGCAGCGCCCTAGGAGAAGAGCGTTAGAATTAACTTATGTATTGCGTGTGGAGACGCCGTCAGTAAATGATGTTAATATCATTTTGTTATGCATGTAAAGTGTTTGCCGCAATGCCCCGCAGTGTGTGACTTTGTCGCCTTGCGGACCGCCCAAGTTTCCTAGTATCTCATAGCGCTAAGGGTATGTTCCTTGTATTGCGCGTAGAGGGTACCGAGGTCCCCGAAACCGGCTGGCCGGCCTTTCCATAACGCAGCCGAGCCGCTAGCACGTGTAGGTTTGGGCCAGAAAGGGGTTGCTCCGTCGGTTTGAGTTAAAGTGCGTCTTGGCGGTCTTATTGGCGTATAGTGCGTGGGTAGCACATATGAAAAATCAATGCACGAGGAGAAAAAGAGACAAGACAAAAAGACATTAAATCATATATATTTTGGATTACAAAGGGAAACAGAGTACATATCTTTGTTCATCTTGACTTATTAGGCGTAAAAGCATAGGTGCTCGGCGTGAGGGAGTTTGGAGATATCCGCAGACTCCACCGCCTATAGGACACCTCCTTGGCGATGAAGGGACAAAATGCATGCTGCGGACTCGTGCGGCGGCGTGACCGGTCGCCCGAAACGGTCGTGTAAACGGGCGCCTTCTGATACTTTTCGGGCCTTGGGCGGCTAGGCGTTCTTCTTACGCAATCGGCGTCGTCATACAATTTCCTCGGGTAGTTTTCCACTCTTGGCGATTCCTCGGGTAGGGCGACTTCCGCCCGTATTGTAATTTAGCCATTCCCGAGGCTAAGTTCGCCCGGCCACCTTCCAGGTGCTTATCGTCCTTAATAGGCGCTTTTTAAGTGCGTCGGGATCATTCGTTCTTGGCGCTTCGGCTTTGGCCGTTGGCACGTGGTGCTTGTAAGACATATTTGACCAAGATGGAGGCGCTCTTCACAAAACTCCCGGAAACTTCGTTTCCCCGTGAAGTTTGATCCGAGGTCGGTGATGATCTTTGTTCGGGATGCCAAAGCGTGAACGATTTCCTCAAAGAACTTCGGCGGCCTTCTTGCTTGTCGAGTGGGCGAAAGTGGTTTGTACTCAATCCACTTGGAGAACTTGTCGATGGCGACCGTCACGTATTTAAAATTGCACCGGTGCGGCTCGAAGGGGCCGATCGGTCGAAGTCCCCTGCTGCGAAGGCCGACGGGATCGTCATTAGGCGTGGGCAGGGGTGGGTCGCTTGGCGAAGAACCGCATCCCTCGCAATGTCGTACTGTGTGTTGCGTCGGCTACCGGTCGGCCAAGTAAAATCCAGCTCGGAAGGCTCTGCCGACCCGGGGTTCGAGGCGCAATGGCTTCCCACGAGTCCGGCATGTATTTCTTTTAGTATCTTCAAACCTTCGGGCTGCGAGCGCACTTTTGCGAAGCGTTAGCGTTAGCGTTTGCGCATCGGCGAGCCCCTCTACCGGGGCGTAGTGCTTGCTCCGCCGTATCAAATTACGTCTCGGTTTGTCGGTCGGGACCTCGAGTTGGTGAGGAATACGCTTGCATCTTAGCGGCCAGGCCGGCCCGGTCTCGTTGATGATGGTTTTCTTGCTACTTAGCGTGGGCGTTCTTCGAATTCGTAGCGGAGGGTGACACCACCGGGAAGGCTGGCATCTTCATCACGAGGTGAGGCGTAGTGAGGGACCGCCATAAACTTGTGCGGGCGGGCGTCCCGAGTATGGCATGATGGGCCGTGTAAAATTACTGCGGCATTAGAGCAGCGGAGTTTCCTTACGGAACCCGACTGGGGTGCTAAGCCTTCTTTGGCAGTCGCAGCGGCGACTCCAGGTGGCTTTAATGGGGATGATGCCCCGAGCAGGAATTCGGTGTTGTAGGGCCTCTTCGGGATAGAGGTTCGGGAGGCGACTTTGGGAAGAGTATGTTCAAGGAGCCCCGTCGATGAGGACACGCTTTTGAAGTGGACGTTGCCATCAATCGGGTCGAGGACCGTGGAAACGCCGGGTATGGTATGTCCCACCACCGGCCTTCCACTGGCCAAGGTGATGGGCTGGTCGGACCATGGCGCGGCGGGGTCGGCGATAGTTTTCTCGTCGGAAACTGCCATGACCCTCTGGCGGTCAGCTTCTTGCTCCTCTTGCTCTCCATTGCGTGTGGCCCGCCGCGAGATCGTGGCCACGCTCTTGGGCGGTGTTTGGTACGGCACCGCCGTGTTTCGGGTCATCTTCTTTATCGCCGTTTTGTCGTCGTCACGGCGGCGTTGGCGCTCATGTCTTCTTCCTGCGACATGGTGGATCGGGCACGGCTGATCCGGGACTTTGTCGAACTTCGGCGTCGAGGTTTCGCTTTTGACCCGTGACTTGGACGTTGTTCACGTCGGGCCGGCGTCCTCGGTATCGGTCCGGCGGTCGCGGTTGTCGTGGCGATGATCCGCCTTCATCCCGCCTGGTCGGTGTTGCGATCGTTGGGCGTGGAGCTCTGGCGGCGGAGGAGGGCATGGGCCTTTTCCACTGCGGCAGGTCATGGTGCCCCTTCGGCCTCCCTCTCCTGTGCGTGGCGTCGGCGGTTTTCATCGGCTTCGCCCGATTGTTTACGAGAGGCGTTCTGTGGGCTTCTCGTAGCGGGGAGTTCTTTGTATGTAAGGCCTCGGATGAAGGCCGTGATAGCGTCGGTGTCATTGGCGTTGGCGGCGGCAGTGCTTGGCGTGGAGAAAACGGCGAATGTATTGCGGGGCGTCTCGTTGGGGCGTTGCGTCAACCTTCGAGATAAATGGCGCGTGGCTTAGCGATCACGTGGCCATGTAGTTGTCCCACAGCAGGAGCTGCGCCCGGTTGTCGATGGAGTTCTCCTCGATCAAGCTGAACCGATTCCGGGGTAGGGAGGCGGCATGACGAGCAAGTAGTTTGCCATCGTGTCTTGTTCCCCCCGGCGGCCTTGCTCTGGCGTACGTTTGGAGCCAACTGCTCGGGGTTAGCCTTGCGTCGTAGAATCCTTGTTCGAGGGGATCGAGGAAGTTGGTAGGCCACCGATGGGACATGGCCGTCTTAGAGGGGCAGGGCCCTCGATCACCGGCGCCAAGGGCCGTCGAGCCCGTGCTCGGGCGCCCAACGACGGCCCGCGCTCCCGGCGTTGTAGGCATCGGCAGGCGCTGCAGCGCCGATGACGGGCCTGGCGTCACGCCCTAAGATTGATAATCGCCGCAGGCGTTCGGCGGGTGGCCGGTTGATGGGCGGGTTCTGGCGGGTTATTTGCCGCCTCCGTTACACTTGTAGTTCTTCTTACCTCCCCGCATTGTGCGATCGGGCGGGGCCGTCGGATCTTCCCGACCGGTGGCGGGCCGATCCCGATGTGGAGGATCGGGCAGCATCTCCCCGTAGCCTTGTTCACCGCACTTGAGCAGCCTTGATGAAAGCTTTAGCCCGGTTTTACCCGAGGGTCGGGGCAAGTGCCTCAAGCTCGTTGGCGGCCACGCAGATTGGCGCCGGTCGGCGCCACGACTGCTCGTCGATGTAGACGAACTCTTACGCCAAGTTCTGTAGAGGTGGCGTCCCGGGCGGGCCGCATCTCGGAGGAGACGCCTTTGCCTCTGTTCCTCGTAAGCCACGGCGTTCGGCTCGATCGGCGTTCGCGGCGCCTCATGCGGCCGGCGCGATGTCCATCTGTCTCGCCGGCCGGTGGGTCCTCGTCCGTGAGACCGCTCGGAGCATGAAGATGCGGGCCGGGTATGCATACGGGGTGTAATTTCATTTGGAGGGTTCCGGCCCACTAACAACGATTGATGTATCTAGATCGGATGCAGGGAGAGGCATCGGAGTCGGAAACAGGCTGCTCCTCCCGAGATGGTGTGGAGTGACTCGTCGTTTTCCGCGGTGGAGCTGTACCATGTTAACGGTCGGCGATAGGATGTCGGGCGGTGATGGTTGGGCGAGTTGTCGCCGTGCTACTTCCCCGTGGGTACCAGCGGGACCTTGCGGGTCGGGGTGATGCCACCATGGTTGTAGATCCTTCCTCAGGGGATATGCTGCCCGATGGCGTCCCGCCGAAGTGTTTTGGGTGCCGAGAAATCTCCCCCGGGGCCACCGGGGCCCAAACCGGGTGGGTCGCCCACCGGCTGCGATGGGACGTCCAGTCCGGTGGGCCTCACCGGGATGGCCGATGGCCTCGGCGGGTGGTGGGATCGGGCGGTGCCCGGCGGCGGCGCGGGTTGCCATCCCGGTCGGACGGGTGGGTGCTCGCTAAAAGCCGCTGCCGCGGCGTGTTTTAAGGGCGAAGTTCGATGCACTGGCGTATGCCTCCACCGACCCGGCCGATGAGCTCAATCAGTGCCGGGAGTTGACGGGGTTCCCTCTCCCGACGGGGCGGCTGCAAGGCCCCCCTACAGGGGAGGATCGCCGTGGCCTCGCTGGGCGCCACTCCGGTCGGCCGGGCGACGCATGCCCGGTTCCATTGGATGGGACCCGGGGTTGGCGGTTCTCCCGCCATCGTGCTTTCGGCGGCGACGGTCCCACGTGATGGATCCGACGGTGAAGGTCATGCTCGACGGCGGAGAGAGAGCGGCGGTGGAAGGAGTAACCATCTTGCTTTCACGACGATCTGAAACGCACCCCCTACGCGCCCGGTGTCGTGATATCGGTCGGCAGCTGCCTTAAAGTGCAGGGTAGATGAGATGAGGGTGGTGAGGTGCGCGAGATCAAGAGCAAGAAAAGTAACACGAGACACGGGTTTAGGCAGGAGTTCGGGCCGTGAGGTGGCGTAAAAAACCCTAGTCCCGTGTTACGGTTGTGGATTATGATCGGGAACAATCTGTCTTTGGAGGGGTCCCCTCTCGCCTTATATAGTCGAGCGGGGTTACAAGATCAATCTAATCTTGCTTTCCTTGATCGGCACACACCCGGCCCGACCGAAAACCTAGGTTCACGCAACGCTTGGATGATCTAGGCGGATCCATATGCTGCATCTTAGAGTCTTGCCCTTACTCCACGGTCTTACGGTAGCGCTCGGCATGGTCTTCTCAGGCTGGGCCTTTGCCGACCCCGGCCCCTGCCCTCTACCGAGGATACCGGAGAGCATCCCCACCGGCGCTGGCCCCAAACGTCGAGTCCGCCGTCCACGCGGCGGCCGGGCTATGGCGCTGTGTAGGGCTTTGAGCCGGTCGGCCATGACCGCTGGCGCGGCCAAGGCACGCTGGTGGACGCGAGCCGCGGGCCGAGGGGCGGATTCGCCCGCTCGGTTCTTGGCATTTTCTCTTTTGAAATTTAAAACTTAAACCAAAAGCTTCCTTTTGACAATTTTCCAAGCATTTTCAAAAGATGCTCCAAAAAATAAAAGTTGTAGAGAATTTAAAACTGAGCAACTTTGATTTAAGGCTTGGGTCAAAATTCCAAATAGATTTTGAATTATAAATTCATTTTGAATTTAGGGCATAAAAGGAATTTTTCCATGATTTTTCTTTTGCTCCAAATTACTCCAAATCTTTTGCAATAAAATTTGTTAAATCATTTCAAAAAATGTCAAGCAAGTGAATCCAAACTTGATCAAGTGATTTGCAAGGCAATTAATTAACTAAATTAAACAACTAGCAATCAAGCATAAATTGAAATGCAAAACACATGTAATGATGATGCATTTAGGGTTTGATGCTTGATGATGCTCATGCCATGATAAATGATGATCAAGTTAATTAATTAGGTGCCTAATGCATGCTTAACACTTGAGGTGTTACATCGTATCCGTATCCGTATCCATATCTGAATACTCAAATCGTATATCCTATCTAACATGATTGATACTATCTGTATTCGAATCTAAATCCTGACAGAAATATAGTGATATTCGTTCGCATCTGATCCATTTTCATCTATGTACGTCCTAGATGCGCTAGCGATTGACAGACTAGGGGAAAGTACTAGCACTTGCTTAGTTTCTCAGCATGGTCTCATTGTCCTCACGCATTGATGATATCTACGTCCCAAAGATATGATTGAACCATACTGTGTCCATCCCCCAAAGCATGCACACATCTCGTATTTTAAAGAGTTACTAGGAAATATGCCCGTGCACAGCAACGGGAGAAAAAAAATCTATCAAATGATAATAAAAAACATATATGAAAATCTTACATGTCTATTTGTATTTTTACATTTTTTATAAAATTTATAATTTATTATATGATGACCATTACATCTATGTTTTGTTCATAGCTTCACAACGCGTTTTTAGTTTGGGTTAAATTTCATATTGGCACTACTATTATCTAATCGATATTGACAACAACTATCTGATGGAATGTACAATGCTGGAAAACTTAAGCTTTGAACTGCGGTAGTAGGCGGAGAATAAAACAGAACAACTGCAGGTGGAAAACTACAACACCAGATGCACTACTGGTGCACGCACACCTGAAAACCAAAGAAGGAATTCCTGAGGAAAATCGAAGATCCAGAGCATAGCTACAGCACAGCTGTTCTAGAACTCAGGACGAAACTGAAAACAGCAGCCACTGCACTGCCGTCAGAGATCGAGAAGCAATCTACTCATGGAACTGTTGTGCTGTTCTGCAGAAGTCAAGCATAGACAAAGGAGCAGGCATGAAAACAAGCTGCTATAAATAATTTCTATAAGAAAACACGGGTTGCATATTGGTCAAGTTGCCCATCAGAAGCAAGATGTGATTAAATTTAAAAGACCCTGCTAATCCTCACAAAAATATTGCTCCTTCACTGAACCTGATCGATGCAGTTCAGTTCATGAAACACTGTTGTCTCAGAAACAACACAGGAAATAGAAGCTAATCAATCTGCACCAAAACAAAATCCTAGAAACTGAATTTGGATTGGAGCCTCACAGCATCACAAAAAACAAAGCCAACTTGATCAATCCAAAAGTATTGAAACTTTCTCACAGATCTCAAAATTCAGTAAAACACATGGTGATTATTAATCAATATATAGATACTCCTTTCAGGAACCAGAATCCTTTAGATATTGAAGAACTATAAACACGTTGAGGGTGTAGAGCCCTTCAAATGAGTCTCACATGTATGGGAAAGACAGTGGATGAACTAAAGCACAACCATAGGGTAAAACTGATTTTTAGACTACTTTGATAATCAACAGTTCAAGTGCTCTAATAATCGTACATAAATAAATGGTCTACATCATAAAAAAAATATTTGGAAGTTATTTGACTATCTCTAAATCTGAGTATTTTTTATACATCTAATGAAATCTTGAACTCCATTTGGTAAGCTGCCTTCACATTTATTTTTTCCTTCAAAGTCAATATCTGCCCCAAGAATTGCTTTCTGAGTTCATAGCCATCCCGTTTGTGATAAAATAATTAACATATAAGCATCATAAATGAGAAAACTATATATATAAAAGCTAATATAAATATGGTTCCTACCTTTTATTGGTGACAATTGTAGTTCATCTTTCCATGCAAAGATAACCAGATAGTTCCCTTATATCTACGATGTGAAGGATGCTAGAAGGATGTCCACTAATTCCATCAACTACACAAACATCAGCTTCTTATTTTTTTTTTCTAAACACATTTGAAGTTTCTTTTTTTGGGTAATCACCATCTTTTAAAAGCTACTATCACCATTGATATTAGGTTTTTCAAGGCAAACCCTCTGAGCATTGTAAAAGAAATACCATCATTAACCTAAGGAGGCCACAAAATAATATTATCAGGCACCAATTCCACAATGACATTTGATTGAGTTCTCACAGAACATTCATATCTAAATAGTATTATTCTCTGCAACACTGAACTAAGGCTTTCAGGAATGGGAAATCTAAATATACTTTGCATCAGTAAAATATTTACATAAATAAATTCCTGCAGACACCGGTGATAATTTGACTTTTTAAGTTGAAATTTGTTGACAACACAAATAGTTAGTATACCCTGACAATTTCTGTTGTTTACACTAAGTGGTGATATATGAGGTTGCAAGGTATTAAATCTCACTGATTAACATAGATACCTCCTACGTGAGCACTGTTTTTTATGCACCTTGATTAGTTGCTTTGCTTTTGTGTGCTGTGTGTGCTTTCTCCTTTTTTGAATATTTTGATTCTTGACAAATGACCATCCACAATTATTCCATCAAATCCCTGATCAAATGCTAGAAATGATAAAAATCCAAATGGCATCAATGCAAGAGCTAGTTACAGGAAATTGTAAAAGTTAGTACTTGCAACTTCGTTGCTGATTTTTCAAGCATGTCAATACGTGGGCACATGGTTCAGTTGCAAATCATCATGGCCGCAGCATCAGCGCCATGTTGGGACTTCTGTCTGTGGTGGTGAAGAAAGAACTGGAAGAGGATGACCTTGATTTGGCAAGGGTGGAGTGCCTCAACCGCATCCAACAAAGATGGTGGAGGAAATTCTAAATAGACTGACTGTCTGCAAGCTAGCATCTTTTACCTAGACATGGTTAGGTAAATTCAGTAGGAACACATGCAAACATGCAAAAGGCTTCAAAAAAGAATAAGTTTATTTTCTAGTTCAAAGGTCAAGGTCCCCTAAATACACTTTTCAATTAATGGGACTTTAGCAGGATACACATTTAAATGCACTCTAAACTAATGCCCTAATAACACTGCACCAACTGCGGTTTCAAAATGCTAACAAATACAATAGTAATGTTCAGATAGATATAACTCCTAAAACCTCCATAAAAAATCATGAAACCTTAACAACAACTATGTCTCAATGGTATCTGCAATCATAACTATCTAGGATGCTGCAAGACATAAAAAAAAAGGATACATGATTGTTGTTCTCTAGTCCATCTCATGTTGCGCATAGTGGTAATAGGATGCAGCCACAAGTAGATGAGAGAGTAATGAGACATTGTGCAAGGGGTGGTACCTTTCCACGAAGTTGCTTTTTCCACCAATTACTCAGAGGTTCTTATGCCTATCGTTTCCTGCATCTGTTAAGATCAGCAATGATTTTTGCCTTACTGCTTTGCACAAACTAACAGAAAAGGTAGTAGTGACTGGAGAAGGATGACTCACTTAGGAATTATCATTGCCTAGTGACTGCATCCGACGATGCTGCTTCAAAGGTTTCCAAATGCTGAAATGCATATTCAGTTCAACATAAGGAACACCAATCTTGATTATAGATCTCAAAAAGCAATCATCTTGGTGAGGTCCCCTGGCCAACTTTAAAGCTTCGACTTCTAATTCTAGATTATCAATACATCATGAAATACATCTAATCGGAGGTAAAAAATCAGAATATATATATGATCTTCAATGACATAGAACAGAAAGAATCAAATGAACATCCCAGAAATTAAAGAACTGCATTAGAAGCTCTATGGCCTACCATGCCAAGCCCAACGGATCTGGAAACTAATGAATCCCCTAACACAAACAATCCATCTAGCAAAATATGGCACCCTAGGTAAAAGAAGAGAGAAAATTCAGAGAAAAAAGCCACGGACCTTGCTAATAGTAACAAATATCAAACAAAGACATATGAAAAACTAAACCTAGCAAATCCATATCCATTGGGAATATCTACTTGGCAAAATCAGAGGTCTACTCGTCGAGGTGCTTCTATGCTCGGCAAAAATTAGGTCTTGTTCTTCGAGGATTTCCCAATGGCAGCAGTAATATATAGGTAAGGGAAAAACGGAAGCAATCGTGGATAAGAAATTCGTGTCGGACGTGGAGTTCGTAACACACCAATATAGGATTGTTCGATTTGATTCCGACTCTGCAGGGGAACAACCTGGATTGCCTGGGTCCGGCCCTTGGGGGCTTGCGACATCCGGAACGTGCGGGCGGGCGCAGTGCTGAGATAGATTCCGATTCCGGGAAGGGAACAGACTGCCAGCATGGGGGCCTCAGACGGACGCGATGGGCAGGCGCGGACCTGCAACTGCCAGGACAGGGGCTGATACAAGCGGCCGGCCGGGGCGGCTATGGCCGGGTTGGGCGGCCAAGGTTCCTGGTGGAAGCAGCCCGCTAGGGCGCCGCCGTGCATCTCCCGCCGAACAAGGTCCCTGATATGGCGAAGCAGCCAACAACTCGTGACGTGCTGTTGCCCATGGCCGCCGGGGCGGGTAGCGGCCGATGGCGTCACGCGCGCGTGCCAGCGTCTCAGCGGCGGCCAATGCCCATCGCCGAGGGCTCGGGCAGCCGGTAGCATGAGCAGGCGGACGCCGGCGCACGGCATGGCGGTGCCCGAGCTGGTGTCGCACTCCCCGGGCTAGCCACCCTCGCATCTTAGGCCGTCACCACCATGCCGCTCCGCCGCAGGATCTCGACGTCCTTGGAGGTGCGCCAGCAGCAGCGGACCGCGCACGACCACGGCCTCGTACGCCGCCAGGTTGCCCAGGACCACCTCCGTGTTGGTGTCCAGCGTGATGACGGCGAGCTGCAGCGTTGCTGTCGCGCGGTCGAAGGCGATCCCCTTCTTGATGCCGTCGACCTTAGGTGCCGCGTGAACCACACCGCACCGGGCCAGCGCCTCCACCGACGGGATCCGGATCTCGTCCGCCCCGTGGCGCCGTCATGGCACCCTCCTCGGGATGCTCGCCGCCGCCGCTGCCGTTGAGCTGGCCTCCACGTCCACCGACTGCATCAACTTGCCGAGCACCGGCACCGGCGCGGCGCCTTTGCGCCCAATCTTCCCCACCAACTTGGTGAGGTTCTTCACTTGGCATCCCCCTGCCGAAGCCGTGGAGGAGGAGTAGCGGCGGGGCACCAGACGTGTAGTGTCGTTGCCGTCGCTGTCGGGGGCAGGCCGGGAGGCGGAGGACAACGGGTCAGAGGAGAAGGCGCTGTTGAATGGGCCGAGTAGGAGAGGTAACGGGCTGAATGGCCGGACGAAAATTAGGAGGAGAAACGCTTCCCTCTTAAATATTGTATAGATATAGATATAGATAATATCAAGATTCACCAAATCGTTAAATAAAAAATAATAACATTTATGATACTAAATAAACATCATTAGATTTAATCATATCATATTTTTTATAGTAAGCTGATTTGAAGAGACAAATGGTGTCAATATTTTTATACAAATTTAGTCAAAGTAAAAATTTGTTGACTCCTTTAAAAATTTGTTGACTCCTTAAAACTTTGAGACAGAGTAAGGACCTATTTGGTTTGCAGTTAGATTATCATAATCAGGATTATATGCAAATCATTATAATTGAGATTATAGATTATAATAATCAAAGTGTTTGGATCACTGAATTGTCATTGTGGATTGTTGTTGGTTCAAGAGGAGTGGTTTGGTGTGTGTTGTATGGTTCTCTTTCCCCTTTTTCTTGGAAACATAATAAATCATAGTTCTCTTTGTGTGTCTAAGAAAAAAAGCAATATCTATAATCCTTAAAAAGCAAGTCTCATCTAGATTATAGGATTATTGGACTATGTGGTTTTGTTTATAATAATGAACTCTCTAACTGAAAAATCACAAAATTGAAAAAGCAGGCAAAATCACAATTCCAAAGACTGGACAAGGGCCAGAACATAATTTTCCTAAGAATACTGCATCAAATAGAATGCAATAGAACTTGTATGAAATAACAATTCTCAATGCATAGTTTCATTCCAAAGTTTTATTAGACAAGTAATTTCATGACTCATTGCGAGTTAGCACCTATACCAGGATACACATTTCTTCTCTCTCTCTCTCTCTCTCTTCTTAAATATGATGCCACTTCATCAAGAATGTCTATATAGTAGCTTATTAAATATAGATGAAACTTACCTAAAACTCATACTGAGAGATGACCTCAAGTTTGAAAGATTTAAAGAATGATTTTATAAGTGGCACCCCTCAATTCAACATTTCAAAGGCTTGAGGACTCAAAGTGGTTTAAATTCATCTTATATTTTTTGAATTTGATTACAGGAATCATTGTACAACAAACAGGGGATGCAAATCACATTTGTGCATTAATAACTATTGAGACAGTTGAACACAATATGGATACTTTTGGTGAGTATCGAGGGTAAGTCACATTGGATGTTTGGATGTTTGGATATGTCCTTGCGGCAACCAATTTATGTAGTGTTAGAAAGTTACTCACGTTTTGGATATGTCCTTGCGGCAACCCAATTTAGGCCGTGTTAGAAGTTAGTTACTCACTTTCAACCAATGAAAGTTCCAATTCCAACATTACTCATACATAGCCGAGCCTTGAGAGAAATACCGGACTATTAGCTTCCGACCATCAAAAGTTCTAACATATATATGTCAGAAGTTCTGATGTGTCTTTCATGCAATCTTGTGACCTGTGTGTTCAGTATATGAAACACCATTAGAAGTTGTGATCTCACCCAGAACAACTAGAATGTGCTAGAGGTATAAGTATCACACTCAAATCATTTCTAGCCATTACCCACTTCATTTATTATGATCAACCTTCAAAGCCCTATCCTCTTTGCTTCATAATCCAAATCTTACAATAGTTTAAGTAGAGAGAGGGGAAATTGGTGAGAGAAATTATAGATTCAAAGGCTGAGCCTTCTCAAATCGGTTGAATTCATGTCCATTATTCTTGGGGCTTGGCCCTAACAAACTAGGCATCGCTCAGGATCTCCTAATCCATGGGCAAGCCTCGGAAGGTTTGTATTACCCTTGTAATTCTAATGAAGAACTCAAATTGATCTTTGTGGTTGCTTGGAGAACCAAGGAGGTAAAATAGATTTCGACCTTTGTGGTCATCTCAACAACAGAGATTTAGACATTCATAGTGATATGACTAAAGATCGGGATAAATTCTTGTGTCCCATGTATTTCTTGTTGTTGTGTCTGATTGATTTTAGGGGGGTGTTTGAGACTGCACCACAAACTCAATCGTAGAGCAGCTCTACAAAACCTAGAGTTTGTGGAGCACCTCTTTAGGTGCTCTCACGACTCCACCCTTTTTTTAGAGCTACGTGCATGGAGCTCAAACCATTTGGCTAAAAAATATGGAGTAGAGTTGAAAATGTGGAGCGGGAGCAGTCCCAAGCACCCCTTACTTGTATGTGGTTGTCTCTCTCTCAAACTTATTCTTAGGGTTTGGTTTGGTGTTACATCAAGGGCAAGGAAGTGCATCAACATCTTCATCTACCTCTCTAGAAAGTGATAATTAGCGGATCTAAAAATTAAAGTAGGATTTACTTTGATTTTGTAGCTTTCTAGGTGTCAAAACTTCGGCAGTTTTTGTCCAAAATTTTGGTCAAAACTAATGTGTTGTATGAAGATTGTGTTTGTGAACTTTTAGATAAGCCTATCATAGCCCACTACTAGAATCACCCTCTTTACTGAATGTCGATAATTTTTCCAAAGCGCAATCTATCGGGCACTTGGCAAAGATGGATTTTTACGAGTGTAACACCACGACAAACATAGACACTTTCGAGAATAGAAATGTTTGCCAAGTGTCGAACCCAAAGGACGCAAACTTCGACATAGGGACATATTTGCGAGTGCAATGGGTTATGCACTTCGACAAGGTTCATGTTTCCGAGTGTCACGACACTGGACAAATGTTCCTCTATTGCCACCATTGGGACTTTGGCGAGTGTCGGGCGTTAAACTAGGCAAACGTGCACCTTCCGAGTGTTAGGCTTCTAACACTTGGCGAAGTTTGCTTTTCTTGGAGTGCCAACAAATGACACTTAACAAAATAATGGTTTGTACTTTGCCTTCCAAATTTTTTCTTTTGCCGTCCTACCTATTTGACTGCATGTTAAAATTTTGAATAATTTAAAGAGTTTTTGCTATATTTCTCTAATTAATTTAATTTAATTTAATTTTTTCTAATATAGAAAAGATTGAACTGCAAGTATCGAGCACTAGGCAAACCTCCCAAGTACCATTGAGGCACTCGGCAAACCTCTTGTCTTTGTCGAGTGCACGGCCTGAAGACTTCGACAAAGTAGCTGTTACCGTCAACATCTCCGTCCACAGCAACTTTTTTGCCAAGTGTCGGCCGGGCACTTTGCCGAGTGCTTTCGATAAATGATACTCGACAAAGAGGTCTCGGCTGATGTTTTTTACCGGCAGGCCTTGCCGAGTGCGTTACTTAACAAAGCCTTTATCGAGTGATCCTTTTCACTAGTGATCCTTTTCACCACGGACGTAGATGCTTACCTATTGATGATGCTAATAAAAGTATCATTATTAATTATTCATTGTACATGGTTTAAAATGTTATTTTGTTCTTAAAAAGCAATTAGACCCTATCGAACGATATATTTGAATACATATGACGTGGACTTGCTGCTAGTTTAATTAAGGGGAGTGTATAAAATCACACATGAAATGCGTTTTCCGAAAGAAATCAGACAGTAGTCCAGATGCTACAAATTAAATGTAGGATACACGTGTCTAAATATGTATATTCCACACGCATGACTGGTCGTTCAATTCCTGGCCGCCTCTGGGAAAAAAAACGTCAAGTTTTCTTTGGCCCGAAAAAAAATGTGTGATTAACAAAAAAATAGCCAACGCGTTGGTTGACTCTATTTTATTATTTTTATTAAGTGATACGTGGATCGCGTCCGTGATATTTTATTTTAGGTGCGATATGCGAGCGACCAAATGTGAAGCTGTCCATCGGAGTTTGTACGTACGCATGCTTGGCTGCCCAATAATGCATGGACGTACATTATTAATTAATTATTATTAAATTAGCTCATGCGATACATTAAAAAAAAAAAGCAGATTTGTTTTGTCGGGCCAACTCCAATCTGAATCTGATGCATTGCAGCCAATGAGCAATGAATGCCCGCGCGCTGAACTGAATATTTGAAGCGATCATCGAGTATTTGGTCACCACAAGCAAGCATTCGTCTTGACCCGGCATTAAATTAAGCGAATTACTAGTCTGCTGCTGCCACCGCCCGCGGAAGCATAGACATTTTTTTTTTCCCACTTCGATTTCCTTGTTCCTTCTATTCTTCCTCTTCCTCCTCATGTTTTCGATGCCGTTCAACTCTCGTGCAGTGCAGTGCAATGCAACGCTTATATATACCTGACTCCATGCAAAGCTTCACGCCACACAACAAAGCAGACACACACGTAGTACTAGCAACAAGTTTAAGAAGTCATTGCCATTTCATCCAGGCTTAAGAATTCATTGCCACCACCACTGCCATTGCCATTGCCATTTCGTCCACCACCGCCATAGCCAACGTACGTTTTGGATAGAAGTCGAGGACAATGCTATCTGAGCAAGCAGCGACGGCGCCCATGGCGGCGAAGAAGCTAGTGGCACAGGCAGCGGCAGAGGAGAAACAACAATAAGAGCATGGCCACCCTGATGAACCTGCTCCCGCTGGACAGGTCGCGTCACCGCAGCGGGAAGAAGGGAGCCGCGCCATGCATGGTGGCGCGATATCCTCGGCAGGTCATTATGCCGGGTCATCGGCCTAGCGGCGAGGGTGCCACGCTAGCATGGGAGACCGCGCCACCATGCATGGCGCGCTCTATATATAGATGCAGCGCCTTGTATTCTGGCGCGACAAAAAGGGTTAGACCTGAAAATTAGTTTAGGACCAAGTTTTTTTTAAAATATCTTCAGAAATTCAGTTAAAAATAAAAAAAAAATTCCTCCGTGCAACCATGCCGGAGGAAAAGGCCGCCGGTGCTGGTGCGGCAGCCGCCACCGGGGAAGAGAAGGTGGAGTGGCTCCGGTCGCAGCTCATCGGAAAAGACGCCGAGTTCTACACGCCGTTCGGCCGCCGCGCGCTCACGTACGCCGACCAGACGGCGTCCGGCCGGAGCCTGCGCTACATCGAGGACTACCTCGTCAAAGAGGTCCTCCCCTTCTACGGTGAGCACACGTGAGATGACGACGATCGATCGAGCTGTCACTGTCAGCCGCCATGGATTCGACCTCTTTGGTTGCTCATCACATCACAAGCTAATGATTTCATCTGCTAATGGATGCATGCAGGGAACACGCACACGGAGCACAGCCACGTCGGGAGCAAGACGACGCGTCTGGTGCACAAGGCGGCGCGCTACGTGAAGCGCTGCATGGGGGGCCGGCCCCGGCGACGCGCTGCTCTTCTGCGGCGCCGGCACGACGGCGGCCATCAAGCGGCTGCAGGAGGTGATCGGCGTGGCCGTGCCGTCCGTCTAGCTGCGCGGCCGCGTCGCGGCGGAGCTACTCCGCGCCGAGGAGCGGTGGGTGGTCTTCGTCGGGCCCTACGAGCACCACTCTAACCTGCTGTCGTGGCGCCGGAGCCTCGCCGAGGTCGTGGAGATCGGCGTCGGCGCCGACGGGCTCGTCGACGTGGACGCGCTCCGCGCCGCGCTCGCGTCGCCGGAGTTCGCGAACCGGCCGTTGCTGGGGTCATTCTCGGCGTGCAGCAACGTCACGGGCGTCGTGGAGGATCGCGCGCGTCCTGCACGAGCATGGCGCCTTCGCCTGCTTCGACTTCGCCGCCAGGTGAGACGTCTCAAGTCAGACACCACTGGCCGTCAGAAAGACAGAGAAATTAACAAATGCATTACTAGCTTAATTAATGGAAAAAAGTCTACTTAACCCTCGATGTATTGACGCAGTAATAACCTACCCCCGAAGTATAAAACCGGGTATTGAACACATTAAAGTTTGTAAAACCGGTCAATTTACCCTACAGGGCGGTTTTACTAAGCGGTTTTTGGTGGCGTGGAGGCGGTTTTGCTCACTGTAGCGTCGAGGTGGACTCTTGATCTTGACGTGGGCCCAGAAAAAGTCTACATCACCCCCTCAACTATGGGAGGTGGACCACTTTAACCCCCAAACTATGAAATGCAGTCTATTCCACACCACGAACTTTTCAAAACCGGTCAAATTACACCTGAAAACGGTTTTGAACGGGGTTTGCTACAGTAACACAGTTTTGTCTTTTTTTTATTTATTTCGGCTGAATTTTGAAAAATCATAGTAAACCACAGAAAAAATCATAAAATAAAAATCTAATTTTGTTGGACTCCATATTAGTAGATCTACGACAAACAAACATATATTATAGTATGCGTTAGTACAGAGTTTTTACCGTAACTTAAGATCTATCCTTTTCTATAGCATGAATCTAAGCATAAATTAAAATAAAATTTCATGCTTGTTAAATATAAATAAATTTATAACTAAGTTATACATGATTCAATGAGTATAAAATTTTTACTATGGTTCACACATAGAATAATTAGGCCACAATAAAAATTTTCAGTACAATTGGACCTTAGAAAATCATGTGGCTATGAATTATTCTAATTAATTATAGAAAAGGATAGATCTAAAGTTCACGACAAAAACTTTATACTAACACATACTATATTATATGTTTACTGTGTAGATCTACTCATAAGGAGTCCAATAAAATTGATTTTCTATTTTATGATTTTTCTGTGATTTACTATGATTTTTCAAAGATTCAAATTAAATAACCCCCTGCTCAAAAACCGTTTTAAATTTGACCGTTTTGAAAAGTTCAGGGGGGTGGAATAGACCGTTTACATAGTTTAGGGGTTATGGTCCCACCTCCCCCATTGAGGGGGTGATGTAGACTTTTTTCTCGGCCCACGTCAAAGATCGAGTCCACCTCGGGCGCCACATAGGAGCAAACCGCCTCCACGTCAAGAAAACCGCCTAGCAAAACCGCCTCTGCGATAAATTGACCGTTTTACAAACTTTAATGTGTTCAATAACCGGTTTTATACTTCGGGGTAGGTTAGACACAGGCCAATACGCCAGGGGTTAAGTAGACTTTTTCCCTTAATTAATTAGGTAATGACTTTGTTTCAGCCGGCCGTTATTTTATCGACCCGCACGGCCAGTGACTCGCCTTATTGCTCCAAACGGGAGACCCCACGCCCACCTCCACTAAGCATTCACGAGCCCGCACAGTGTCGTCTTCCACCTCCCACTCCTCCTTCTCGCCCGCGGACATGGCGAGCTCCTTCCCGTCGAGTGCTCTCCCCGACGACAACCTCCTCCGACGATCCCACGCGCCCACCGCCCTCCTTTCGCACTGGCCATGGCGGATCCGGCGGATCCAACCCTGGCCATGGTGGATCGGGCCTCAACCATGGCGGATCCGACGGATCTGGCCCCGGCCATGGCGCCCTCGATGACTTGCTGCCGGCGCTCCTCCAGGTACTCCACCTCTTTCTTCGACCGCCTGGCTCCGCCTCTGCCTCTCCATGCTCCGCTATATATCACTGGGCTAGCAGAGGGAGCTAATCTAGGTAGCAGCGCATGTGCTAGGCCGAAGCAACTCAAGTCTCCTACCACTCTGCCATGGATTATTTATCCTGTAGGCTGCATCTAGCATCGATCTGATTTCCATGGGCCATTCCTCGTGATGCTCTGCTTCGTGAGATTTGTGCGGAAGGAGGATGTGCCAATGACTCTGTCATGCCGATCTACGTTCTACTCCGTAGCAGTTTGGGAAGTTTGGGGATGCTGGATGCTTCTCTTTTTTTCAGATCCACTCATCCATGTGGTTGTGCAATCTTCGTATGCCCCTCTCCTCCCTGCCGTCTGCTTATGATTTTCATTCATTCTTCATGCTGTAGAAGTAGAACCCAAATTTGTTTGCACATTCTGTATTAGCTAGTGTACAGTACTACTATGAGCATGCTGTGATCGTTTCTTAAATTTCGTGTGAGGATACATGAGATATTGCATAGTCAGTTTAGTGTTCAAATTGATTAGAATTTTTCACTCATATTGTGGTGTTAAATTTGCTGATTACCACTTATAGTCATTTTGGTTGATATTTGTGCATGTTTGTGCAGATTTAGTTTCTTAGCTTTGTAGTGATCCATCTATTGCTAATTTTGGCCTTTGCCAGAGTGCGAGTCCATGTATGTAGAAACTAGTTTACAGAGATTTCTTCCTTCTTCTTTTTTGTTAGATGCGTTATTTTTGCTTTTCTAAGTTTGAACTAAATGTTTCTCAGTTAAGCAATATCTAAGCTTCAAGTAGTTCCCTCTAGGAGAGCTACACTCCTTTATTACGTTATTTGTAATTCTGAAACCTCGCTCATATCATTACTTTCTGCCTCTCATGGTCAGAGTAAAACCTTTTGTTTCATTTTGCCAATTCACCAATATTCTTGCACTTCTATACTTTTGCACTTCTTTATCAGATAATGACACTACATCTGAATACCTATCCACAATGGACTCATTAATTCAGTGCTTTTGCATATAGGCACTTGCTGATCTTGCTTTTATGGCACTTTCGCTGATCTAGTTTTTATGGCCGACCGCCCACCTAAAGGCTAAATGTGAACCATGGGCCACCATTTCGTGCTTGAGCCAGCTATCGACCACCATTTCTAGTAACCTCACTATTTGCAACAATCAAATACACTGTTTTGCCTAATTTAGAACCATACTATTTGTTTGATGCTTAACATTGTTTTTCCTAACAGATGCTTAACAATAAATTTCTTTTAAGGTATTTCCAGTAAATCATCCGGGTCTAGCTCATATCTTGATTCCCTGGTTGTTCTCTGCAACACCAAATAGCTCCGTAGAACTGTATGTACATGTTCTCATCACCTGGTTCTAAAGTATTTTGCATTGACATGATGTTTTGCTTACACAAAATATTTTATTATACTCAATTTGAATACCAATGTTGTATCTGACCGCTTCAAATGCGTTCACTAAAATGAGCTAGATAGATTGTTTAGGTGCTGCTGAAAGCTACAGCTTTAAGTTTATATTGCCGTCTATTTATGTTAGTCAACATAGATAAGATTGGTTGCTGCGGACTGTGGCAACTGACATGTTACAGCCCAAAATTTGTACGACTTGTGCATGTCCTGGTCTGACATAGCAGGTTTTAGTGGCTAAGAAATGGAACTAATCTGACCTACCACTCCTGCTACCACAGACCTGCTAGGCTAACACCTTTGTACAGTGCAAATACAATCTGGCTTCTAATTATTCTCTACCCTTAGGCTCTCTTTTGGATCCATAGAGCTAATAGTTTGCTGCTAATAATTAGCAGAGTTGTGTTTTTGTTTTTTTGCAAATAAACCAAGGGTGGGGGCCATGGATTGCAAACATAGACACTCTACTTGCTTTTTCAGAATACATAAATTGCCTATTTTGTAGACATTGTTGCTTAACGAATGACACCTAAATCGCCTAAGAAAATACAATCCATTACAGCATTGCCTAAGAAAATGCATCTTGTTTGTGCTTTCATATCCCACTTTCTTTGTTCACTGGTTACTCCAATTCTTATCTACAGGTCATAGCAACTATAGACTCAGCTAAGCTACTATTGAGCAGCATAAGTAGTATTTTGGTACTGTATAGCTTAACTCTTTTTTCTTCAAGTTTGAGCACCAGCTTGCCATATTTTTCCCAACTTCTTTCCTGCTTTTGAACTATGACATCAAACATTTCATGAATCTTTGTATCCATGCTTTTATAATTGAGTAGCACCAGTACTACTAATAGTAGTAATAGCACAGCGGTAGCAGCGGTAGCAGCAGCAGCAGCAGCACTACACTAGTAGTGCCCTGCATGTAGCCCTGCCTGTGAGTGAGAATGTAGACAAAGATACTCCCTACTAGATTGTGTATATGAACTAGGCAATACAATGAAGCGAAGGCACTTTTAGTATGCCACATTTAGAGTTTCAGTTTTCTATTGTGCAATACTTGCTTTTAGAGGATGCATAAATTGCCTATTCTAGGAAGACATTGTTGCATAATGAGTGACACCTAAATTGCCTAAGAAAATGCAGTTTTTAAGATTTGATTTAATCACCTTGGCTCATTCTTTAGATACATTTTTTTTTTATTTTATTTTAGCACAACATACATTGGCGCTGCTTGAATATATTTCTAGCCCGTTACAAACATAGATGCGATACATAAACAAATGAAAATAGACACCATGCTTTTTACTTAATGCACAATTTGCTGATAGGGTTGTTATGATTAGCACACCACATTTCAACTAAATTGCTCTTTCAACTAAATGCCAGTAACATTTCTGTTCCCTTTGTTTGTGCTGCAGAGAAAAAAGAAAGTTGTCCTCTGCTGTCAGTCAAGTTTATGTTGGGTTCGCTTCAGGTTTGAGCAGTGGCTTGCCATGTTCTTGTAGCTTCTTTTACAATTTGCTTGATGTTTGTATTTGATTTATTTATCTTTTGCCTGATCTACTAGGTTTTTGAGTGCTTAGTAATTTTGTAGCAGCAGCGGTAGCATTTATGCAGAAACATCAACTGTCCAATAGAAGTTCAGTGGACCCAAATTGATGTGCTTATTTGATCACTCCCTTGCTCTTAGTTAAGATTTAATTGTTTTTTATTCTCTATAGCTGCTCTCACTTGGCATGCAGTTATTTTAGCTTCAGTTTTGAATTTCATGATATACATGATATATTGATGTACCTTTGAAGCAATCATGACTTACATGTCTTTTTTGCATGCCATCATGAGTGACTGATGCTAATCTCTCCTCTGCTCTTTTTACCCTATTCCTCCTCTAATTTTTAAGTCTTACTCTGTGCTCTAAGCTTAATTTTAATCATGAACAAGTGGTAAAGGGAAACCTAAGATTCCAATTTTCGAGTAGCGAAGCGCAGGATTGGGAGGGGGTGCTAACTAATGCAGGTGACATATTGTTGCTGACAGATCATTCTTTTCCTTTTTTATTATGTTATATGCTGATAATTTCTACAAAGTTCATTAAACTGTTCTGCTTCTTGTTCAAAATAGTTTTATGACATCATCACCTTGCCTCTATTTGATATGAAGTTTTGCAAATAAATTAGGTTTTGTGGGTGGGGCTGTGAATTGCAAATGGACACAAGCACTTATACTTGCTTTTTTTTAAGAATACATAAATTGCCTATTTAATAAGATACAGTTGCCTGATGAATGACACTTAAATCCGCTAAAGAAATACAATCCATGTAGCATTGTCATATTTGATTCGTGGTGAGCTTCTGATTTCTAAGAATACATAGGAATACTGGATTGTCAAATTCATACTTTGAATTGGCATACTTTTTGCTTTGTTTCACTTTGCAGGCTTCTTTGCTGATAGCTGTGTTGCACCTCACCGTGACCACCTTCCGCCTTGCAGCCCCCTATCAACTAAATGCCAGTAACATTTTTTGTTTTCGTTTGTGCTGCAAAGAAAAAAAGAAAGTTGTCCTCTGCTGTCAGTCTTTATGTTGGGTTAAACTTCAGGTTTGAGCAGTGGCTTGTCATGTTCTTCTAGTTTCTTTTTTTACAATTTACTTGGTGTTTGTATTGATTTATTTATCTTTTGCATGACCTACAAGCTTTTTGAGTGGCTCAGTAATTTTGTAGCAGAAGTAGCAGCATTTATGCAGAAACATCAACTGTCCAATAGAAGTTTAGGACTTTAGGTAGTGTTTCTCTCTACAGTTTTTAGTTCATCGGCAGTTCAGTGAACCGAAATTGACGTGCTTATGTGATCACCCTTGCTCTTAGATAAGATTGTCATTTTTTATTCACTAGCAGCTGCTGTCACTTGGCATGCTGTTATTTTTAGCTTCAGTTAGTGTTTTGAATTTCATGATATACATGATATATTGATGTACCTTTTAAGCAATCATGACTTACATGTTATTTTTTTTTTCATGCCATCATGAGTGACTGATGCTAATCTCCTCTACTCTCTTTTTACGCTATTCCTCCTTTAATGTTCAAGTGTTACTCTATGCTCTAAGCAACTTTAATCATGAACAAGTGGCAAGGTTAGCCTGAGATTCCATTTTTCGAAAGTAGTGAAGTGCAGATTGGAAGGGGGATGCTAACTAATGCAGGTGACATTGTTGCTGACAAATCATTCTTTTCTTTTTTTTTCTACTGTTATATGCTGATTATTTCTGTTCTGTTCAATTCATTAAACTATTCTGCCTTTTTGTTCAAAATAGTTTTTCTGATATCATCACCTTGCCTCTTTGATCTGTATTTTTTTACAAATAAATTAGGGTTTGGGGTGGGGGCGGGGCTGTGAGTTGCAGATGGACACAAGCACTATACTTGCTTTTCTTAGAATACATAAATTGGACTATACTTGCTTTTTTAAGAATACATAAATTGCCTATTTAGTAAGATATAGTTGCCTGATGAATGACACTTAAATTGTCTAAGGAAATACAATCCATTGTAGCATTGTCATATTTGATTCGTGTGAGCTTCTGATTTCTAAGCATACATGGAAATACTGGATTGTCCAATTCAGTGGGATTGTCCAATTGTACTGAATTGGCATACTTTTTTGCTTTGTTTGACTTGCAGGCTTCCCGGTGATAGCCGCGTTGCACCTCACCCTGACCACCTTCCATCTTGCAGCCCCTATCGCTTACCTTGCAGTGGTGCTCTTGTCCCACATCATGAGCGCATCCCTGTTGTTGACTATAGATTTCAGGTGAGTTTTCAACCGAACCTATTTTTGTTGTTATGCATGCATCAATTTTCAATGGCCGCGGATGTGTTCTTTCCTTTATTTCTACTGTTACGCTCATCACCTTGCCCCTATTTTCATCTGGTTTTTGCATATTACATAACAAGTGCGATACATGAAAATGAAAAACATGGTTGTGTATTATTTTGTAAATAAAAACAGGGTGGGGGGTGAGGCTGGGGCTAGGGGTCATGGGTTACAAATGAACACATATACTATATTTGCTTTTTTCAGAATGCATAAATTGCCTATTTAGGAAGACATTGTTGTTCAACAAATGACACATTTTGTAAATAAAATGGGGTGGGGAGTGAGGCTTTGGGGCTGGGGCCGTGGGTTACAAATGAACACAAATACTATATTTGCTTTTTTCCAGGGCCATAATTGCCTATTTAGAAAGACATTGTTGTCTAAATAAATGACATAAATTGCCTAAAATCTTTTTTTAATATACAGGATTACAGGTCATGTACAGAGGAGCAAGATGCAGGTTAGAATAAATCTTGTTTTCCTAGGTAGATGTAAGCTTGAATGCAGGTTGGGCAAATGTGTGTTTCCCTAGGTAGATGTATTGTGTTGTATTCTAGGAACCTGACAAATGCAAATGTGTTTTTTTGTAATAGGATGGCCAATTAGTCTTTATGAGAGAAGCTTACTGCATGTGTCTATTGCATACGCGCGCAAACAAGCAACGGGATTAGCATCCTTGCCGGAAAAAGAATATAATAGTTGCACCTTTTTGCCAAAAATGGCATGGCCGTGTGGAAGACTAAATTACGGCCGGCCGTAATTTAGCTGCTCAATTGACGTAGCTGTAATGATCACGCAGTTCGTTCACCACATGGAGGGTCGCTCTCAATTTTTGAATTAATTCGTTTAATATAGTACTACATCTACATGCATGACAACGATGGATTTGACATTCTAGGATAGAGCAGACTTTTATTTTACTCTTTGAATTGAAGTTCCTTTTACTGACTTGCTCAAAATCGGGTGTACTCAGTGTCACATGGGAAAATTATGTGCGCCTTAGTTTCACAAGTGATAAAAAATGAACCTGTATTCGCTTGGGTAAATTTTTCTATTTGAAATTACAAATTTGCAAAAACGAAATTACAAATTGAACAATATCTTCTTTTTATTATTTATATTATTACTCTTCTACTAATATATTTGCTGTACACATAGACTGACAAGTAAACATGTGTTTAGGTCATCAGAAAGCTATTTTTATCTGTGTATAGAATTTATATGAGTACATGACTTGACAGCACACGAAGGAACTGCCTATCCTTAATAATATTTCACGTTAAGTATGAACTGGAACTACTTACATGTTGACCTGCTGTGTATGCCCATGTTGACCTGCTGTGTATGCCGTTGTTATTTCCGTGTTGGAGTAGACTGAACTATTCCTTGCAGCATTTACTCTTTTCAAGAAAATGATGTCAGGGGGAAGAAATGGCAACCGAATTCATTTTGACTCAGATGACTTTGACTGAAATTCTAAGTGATCTAGATTTGTATACTGGTCTACTAGCAAATATTCTCAACACTGGCTATGAGCAGAACGAATTTCAGAAATACTAGTATTAAGGATGGCATATATTACTATTGCTACAGTGCAGGCATCTTTGGCGCATAGCGCTAAAAGAATTCAAAAGTCCATGATATGTTTTGCTTTTATCCAGTTCTAACCAGCTGGTACGCATTCGGTTCCCCAACCAGCTAGTTCTGAATTGACATGAAATCTGGTGATCGACGGCTACGACGCGGTCTTCGCATGAGCCCGCACGAATTCGTTGGTGGACCGGGCACCAGAATCGCTGTGATGAACAAAGCGCTATACCGGCTCAACGCCCAGCCTCCATCTACCTGCGGCGTGTGGCACCGTGGCCTACGTCAATGGCTTCAACGAGGAGGTGAGCTTATGGAGGAATTTGTTCCTGTCTTCATCACAACTAGTAGAATAACCTGTTATACAATTGTTATTCCTCTGTTCTAATTGAGTCGCTGACAGACACTCATTTTTAAACAAGTGTATCTAGATATACAATAATATATCTAAATACATAGCAAAATAGATGAACTAAAAATCAAAAGCGACTTATTATAATTTGGAACAGGGGGAGTACTTAATTATTATCTCCTAAAAACAAAACTTTGACAAAATTGTGTTTGTATGACACTTGTAGGATACATTGTACTCACGATGACATCGAGGAGCGAGAGGACGCAGGCACACCACCAATCCTCCAGAAGATCCGCGCATCGCTCGCGTTTTGGGTCAAGGGAGTACATTGGGTATGACAGGATGAGCCTCAGGGGAGCAGGTTTACTCGGAGATGGCAATGAAAAAGGCTGGTCAGCAACCCAAACATTAGGGTTCTTGGCAACACGGACGTTGAGCGCCTACCAATCTTCTCCTTCCTTATCTTGCTCTTAGTTCCAAATTATAGTTCATTTGATTGCCCTATGTTTTGACCACTCATCTTTATTCAAGCTTTGTCGTCAAACATAGTCAAATTCAAGTCGATTTTCACAAGAACTTTGGCGTGATAAAGCATGCCGCAATAACAAGTGAAAGTATTATTTTGCATAGCTGCAATGAAAGGCTGAATGATCAAACTTGAGAACGCAGTCAAATGAACTATAATTTAAAAGAGACAGTACATCGCTTATCTAAGATATAAAAGGAAAAGAGATGTGTCTACAAAAATGTACAACTTCTTGCCAGAGGCAAAGATGAAAGGACAGTACTGAGTAATGTGGTGAGGCTTAGTGACTACTTTTGCACTTCGTAGTATCTTGTGTAGGAGACGAGCTTGTGATGGCTTAGTTTGTCAGCTGGGCTAGTAGCTCACTAGTGGTAATAGTAGCACTGGCACCAGCTAGCTAGTGCATGATATAGCTCGTGATGCCTAAACTTAGGTGTGGTGAGGTGACATGCCATTTTGACTAGGCTAGTGCAGCTTTATCACCTCATTTGTTACTTTGGTTTGAGGAATGCCAAAATTGGGTATCTACTTACTGCCCAAAGGAACAAGGAGTTTAGGAATGCCACAAAAATGGTGACTGAAACATATATGTACACC